>JABUQX010061028.1:37500-42572 GCA_015478945.1 Trachelipus rathkii | reverse complement strand
TAAACTAAACTTATTCTCATAATTCAGTTAACCAACTTATTAAAGTATTTTTTGAGAGTGGTAAAAGCAAGCCACTTCAATATATATATATATATATATATATATATATATATATATATATATATATATATACAGGACATACATATATACATGGTAAGTGCACTTATAGATCATCCTCGGAATCACCAGAAAATTTTCTAGGTTCGAAATTTACAGGTTCAGAAAAGGATTAAGGGGATTAAGATAAGTTTTAAAGAAAATTCTTTAATTGTAAATAAGATTATGCAATAAACAATTTTCTTAAAAAAACTTTAATATAACACAAGGCTCCCACTGAACACAAAATCATTAGTGATTTAAACTCTATATAATACCTATATATATATATATATATATATATATATATATATATATATATATATATATATATATATATATATATATATATATATATATATATATATATATATATATATATATATATATATATAAAAACAAATTGTTATCCATTTAATTTCATATCATTTTTAATAAAGAAATAAATAAAATTAGATTACTCAGATAAAATACAGTATATTTCTAGGTTTTAATAACTTAATTAAACTAAATAATAATTATACTTATAAACTTATTATTAATTAGTAATAATAGATTATTTAGTAACTTTACCAAAATAGTAAAAAGGCAATTTGTTCCTAAAAAAAAATCAAAGAAATCAAAAAATCATTGATTTTTTGCTTTTTAAACCATTGTAGTGTGTTTCCCTGAATTCCCATCTTACCTGATAATGATAAGTATATTTCATCTATATAATAAGGAAATTCATCAATGTAGTTTCAAATCATTTTCAATAAAGAAATAAATAAAATTAGATTACTCAGATATTATACAGTATAGCTATATATAATTTAAATAACTTAATTAAACTAAATAATAATTATACTTACTAAACTTTATTAATTAGGTAATAATTAGAATTATTTACTAATTTTATCATAATAATAAAAAGGCAATTTGTGCCTAAAAAAAATCAAAGAAATCAAAAAATCAAAATAAATCATTGATTTTTTTTTTTTTTTTTTTTTTAGGCAAATTTTTTTTTCTATAATAATTATTAGCTACTAGTTATCACCTGATTAATGATAAGTATATTTCATCTATATAATAAGGAAATTCATCAATGTAGTTTCAAATTATTTTTAATAAAGAAATAAATAAAATTAGATTACTCAGATATTATAGTGTATATATAACTTAAATAACAATTAAACTAAATAATAATTATACTTACTAAACTTAATTAGATAATAATTAGGATTATTTACTAATTTTTTCAAAATAATAATTAAAAAGGCAATTTGTGCCTGAAAAAATAAAAAAAAACAAATAAAATAAAATAATTGATTTTTTGAATTTTTTAAAAAAATTGAAAAAAATCACCAACACTGCTTGTCAATGTGTTCAGCAATTTAGCAAAGGTCATGTGGGTTTCGAAAGTAATACCTGTCACCTAGTATAGTGGGCGTTTTTGAGTGTGGGATGTCTTGGCCACAGAGTTCAACTTAGGGCTCTTTATTTAGTTTATCTTTAATTCTAGAGAGTTTTTATATTTTTAAAAATATACTATATATATATATATATATATATATATATATATATATATATATATATATATATATATATATATATATATATATATATGCTCATATCATATAGCGTCAGCGGGCAGGGTGGCTCGGACCACATAGAGCATAACTTGGTCTCCGACTCTCCCCTAATGCACTTTGAATTTTTTTTGAAAATCAAGGCCCTATAATTGGTCATAAGCACACAAAAAAATAATAATGTGATTCTAATAATAAAAAGTTTATTAAGAAGTTTTTTACTAAAGCTTCTTCAACCACGTGGAGGGTGAAGCCGGGATACCTGGTGGCTTCAGGACCATCTGTTTAAGATTCGTCTTTTACGTTATAAATTCAATTTTATATTTTAATAAATACTTAATATAATAATTATTTATCATTAAATTCGTAATAAGTAATAAAAATATCAATAATGATGATAATAAATAAGAATAAAATAAGGTGGTCCGATTCACCTCTCTCCAATTTTGACACTTTTGAATTCGTTTTTTTTTTTTATTAAAATTTCATTTTTTTAATTTCATATATAAACAAACGCATTATGTTAGAATTAATTATACGTAAAATAATAATAATATCATTAAAATATGAAAAAAACAATGGTGGTCAGTCACCCTATTTAATTTTTTCATTTGAATTGAATCGGACCAAGAGATAAACCGATGATTTTGCCACTAATACTGTTGGATCAAAAATTTGCTTTGCCAGTTTAAAGCTAACATACTTTCGAGGTGTATCCACTGAAAAAATAATTAAAATTCATCCACAATTATTCATTAACAAAGTTAAAAAACTCATTTTTCAAAGAAGTGAAATTCTATTGAAGGACATTTGTACACTAATTTCTAACATTTTTTAAAAATATAAAACTTTCTAGAATTAAAGATGATCCTAAATAAAACTTGTAGTACTACCCCGTGGAAAAAAAATGGCCAATTTTTTTTTTTTTTATTATTATTTTATTTTTTATTTAGAGTGGACCCAATCACCCCTCTAAAAGAGGTGAGCCCAGGATCACCCGCTAAGCTATATATATATATATATATATATATATATATATATATATATATATATATACTATATATATATATATATATATATATATATATATATATATATATATATATATATATATATATTTTTTTTTTTTTTTTTTATTAATCTTCCATGGCATGGCAGATCTTGCTAAGAATCATACAGGTTAAAATAATTGTACTACATTATTGGTACCAGATATGAGTACTTAAAAAATAGTTTATAACTAGCATCATTGAACAGGTGAGAGATAAATGTTTTATTATTCTGGCGTGCTTCTAACTCAGCAAATGTAAAATTTACGTAATTACCTGTATTGAAATATTCACAAAATTAAATTTTTTATCTCTCTTACAGTGAGATGTCAGCAATATAATTTTTGCACTATTACAGCAAGATACGTAAATTTTTTCATATAATTTGTACTTTTTTTTTTTTTTCAGTAACATAGTTCGCACTTACAAAAAAGTAGCACAGCAGGATACAAAGAGATACTCTGAAGATGATGTGGCCAAAGCCTTAACTTGATATTTATGAGGAGAAGCCAATCCGACAAACTTGCAGGAAATATAGGCTAATATTCCTAAAACAATCCTTATAACTAAATACAAATAGAGGTAGTTATGTTGTTAATGTGAGAAAGAATTACGCAACTATTGTATTAAAACTATAAACTTTTGATTGGTAAAGGTATAGATAGGCTGGCCAGTTTTTTTTCAACCTAATTTAGGACAGTCATCTTCATGCCTAGGCTATACTTTAAAAATTATACAGTATAGCCTATAGGCAAGCATATATTATATATTATGACCAAAATTAATTTAATCAAATATAGTAGTAAATAAGAATTAACTCGGTAATTGTGGAGAATTACTGACTTGAGTTCACGTACATACTATATTAAAATTATAAACATTTCACTTACAAAATAGTTTGGTATTTGAAATTTTTTTTTACGGATTTTCGTGTATTTTACGCAAATATTTTAAAGAAAAATATAAAAAATAAACGTTCCGAAAATTTTAAACGGATAATTTTCTCGTTTTTTTTTAGGGATATCGCTATCGATGCTTTGTTCCGATTTTTTATATATCGATTGCATTAATTTCCGATAATCGATAATTTTGAACGATTATCAACAATTCAATTGTTCAGAATAGTTACAAGCTGCGTTTCCAGAAGCCCGACTGCAGCCCGGACGGGCACACAGGCACACATGCATCGTTTCCAGAGCCCGTTTGGGCACTTCTACGTCATGTAAACATCATAGTCAGGCGCCCGATGTTACATCCTCGAATTCGGGAATTAGTAAACGGGCGGGCGCGGATGAATATTTTCTTTACAAACAAATCTTTTTACAAAACATGTTTCGGAAATGACTTGCCAAAAGTTTTTTAATATTTTAGTTAACTTTTATGTTAAGGGTACTAATATATCGTATCATTTCATAAATTAGATACATATAAGTACAAGAGTATAATATTTTAATAGCTAGTGATATTTTAATAGCAGATTTCAGTAAGTACATTTATTAGGCCACACCCAGGTATCATTTTGTAAAGAGTATGGCCGATAATGACAGGCCTAAATTGAATGGATCCCGTTTAATTTTTTAATATGCATCAGGTCATGATAATAATGTGTGTGTCTTTGTTGTGTGGACAGGTTCAGGGATAGGGTTGGATGTTTCTTTATATATATATATATATATATATATATATATATATATATATATATATATATATATATATATATATATATATATATATATATATATATATATATATGTATTAGTATTATTGATATTATTATTGTACGCAAGATTTGACTTATGGGTTATAAGGGGGCAAAAAAAAATAAAAAATAACAGTCTACAACTTAGTTTATAATTAAAAAAATTTTGTGTCATGAGGTGAGTAAAATAAAATATACCGGCATCTGCACGGTAAAGTTTGGTGGTTGGCTAGTACCGAGTCCTGAGTGGTAACTATTAAATCTAAACAAGCATTAGACGCCTTGGATTTCATAAATTTTCACTTAATTACATTTAAATTTTATTATTTTCACTTACTAATTTTTATGAATACTTATCCTATATAGTCCATTAAGCCTGTCTTTCTTCATTGTTTTTCTTAGCCAAGTCTTTACTCTTCGCAGAGTGCTGAAAGACCTTTCAATGGTAATGATCGAACACGGCAGCATCATTCCATGAATCAATAGACGGGTTTTAATTTGAGGAAAAGGGGTCGGCTATCGACATACTGAGAGTTCTAGCGGAGAATAATGTCAGAAGAAGTTAACTGTATGAAAGCACAAAGCTAGTTGACTTTAAGACAATATGAAAAGGAAAAATACATTAAAACTTTAGAAAAAAATAATATAGTACGTTTATAA
>JABUQX010061028.1:30000-35000 GCA_015478945.1 Trachelipus rathkii | reverse complement strand
TATATATATATATATATATATATATATATATATATATATATATATATATATATAACTAATGAATAGAGACTCACACATTTGGTCACCAAAAATTTTCTAAGTTCAAAAAAAAAATGTCTAAGTTCAGAGTTATATTCATGTTCCTTCCATTATACCTCCACCATATTGTCCCTTCTTCTTTCCTTCATGGAGTCCTCTCTTTCTCTCTCTTTCTCTCGACCTTTAGATCTCACTCTGTCCGGCCACACGACACTCCTCACTCTCTCATATATATATATATATATAAATATATATATATATATATATATATATATATATATATATATATATATATATATATATTTCGTATTTTTTAATTTTAATTTGCTTTTTTCTGTATATTACATTACAAATATTGTTTTAAATTTTGTTTTGAAAATTATGAAATTATTTACTTACACTTTGTCTATAATATCAATTCCTCGAAATTAGTTTGAAAATTTGGTGCAAAAAATAATATCGATATCGATATCGATGTCGCATTTCAACATTGATTCCTCATCCCTACGAACTGAAAAAAAACAAATTATTTATGATTTTTTTCAGGCATTTACTATTGTTAGAAAATGTGTAAACTCAAATGCTATTAAAAAAAACAAATAATTTTTTTAAAACTATTTTTTTGTAAATGAAATGTTTATAGTTTAGGTATAGTATTACACGTGAATTCAAGTCAGTAATACTCCACAATTACCAACAAGGCTTCATAAGTTTAATAAATCATAAGAACATAAGAAATATAGGGACAGTAAGAAGCCACATGGGCCTATCGAGACTCCCAGTCAACCCACTAACCAAACATGCTCTCCTTGGAATCCACCAAAATTTTAGGGCTACCCAAACCATCCACATGCTTATCCAATTTGGCTTAGTCAAAAAAATGATATATGATACCCAAACCCCATCCATGCCTTATGCTAAGTTATGGTCACACATTTGATAGCTATAACTTTAATAACTAACTAAAACCAGCCAATTTGACCCGTCTGGCTATTTGATGATGCCAATGACTTGTACCTATCAACCTTTCTTAAATGGCATATTTTTTTTATTTTTTGTCAGTTAGGTAGGTTCTCTTTATTATTTTATATACAAACCTGTTCCTCCTGGTTAAACAATCGTCTCGTAAATTGTAGTCATGTTAAAAACATAAAAGCTATTAGCTAAACTTTGTTAATACCTACTGGAAAATGGAAATTGAATATTTTTGGAATAAACACAAACTTAAAACAGTTATTAATATTATATTTGCATTTTTTTCATTAAACCCTTCCGCTCCGCGCGAAAGATCATATTTCTTCTTCAATTCGGCAAATCCTTCCATCCCTTAGTCCTTTATCCATATTCCAGTGTCCAACCATTATATTTACATCCCTATATATATATATATATATATATATATATATATATATACTATATATATATATATATATATATATATATATATCTCTCTCTCTCTCTCTTTCTCATATATATATATATATAAAACATGAATATTTTAGGTAGTTATTATATTTCACGTAAACTGTCACTCTCAAAGTATATGGAATTTAAAGGAAAATTAGCACTATCAAAAAATTTTAATCTAATAATATATAGTGCTCTGGGCAATAAAGGAGTTAAAAAAAATTGGAAAAACAAAAAAAATTTATCATTTATGTTTAAAATATAGCTATATCAATCTTTGACAATGGAGTAATTCCCTCCCTTTCAGGTGCTCCTCCTCTCTTCATCTGCAATTTTTTAATTTTTTGGTCACAATGAAGGGACGGCACTTCAATGAAATGAGGAGCTTTTATTAGATTTATTTAATCGTGTCCTTTAATAGCTAAAGTTCTTTAAAATATTTTAATTATAAGGACCACAAAGGATAGATCCTTATTTTAACTACAATTCTTCAAAGATATAGGAATTTAAAACCATGGGGCGAATTTACAGAACAAAGCTGTAGCTTATCACATTATTCATTACGGGTTGAAAACAAACTAAAAGAATGCATTTAATTCTGCTTCTCTCTTCTGATTCTTCCCTCATCTATATCCATTTTCTCTACCAATTTCTGGTGGTCATGTCTTTAGCCTAGATATTTTGTGGAGAAAGAGAGATCTGCCTTTGTTGGAGATAAAAGTAAATTTGAGTGTTACAAATTGAGTAAATGTAAAGAATCTATTTAGTTTTCTTAATTTATTTTTTATTGAAGAATGGGAAAAGACATTTTGCACATTTTTGCAAATTAAAAATCAATGAAGCAAAAAAAAAAAAAAAAAAAAACAAATCAGTTTTGACTATAGGGTCTGCATTTATATAGGCTATATGTTATCTAATCATTTAGAAAAAATTAAGGACCATTTAATATAGATTAGTATAATTATTTTTATTGTTTTAACAAACAGGAAAGTCTTTGTCACATTGAGATATTTTAACAAAGTAAATTTTGAATTGATTATTATGGATATTAAGAGTGAGATCGAAATTAAGGATGAATTCTTAGAAAGTTCAGAAGATTTCAGAGAGACATCAGAAACATTGGTCAAAGCTTTGAACAAAATTCATTGTTGGAAGAAAGTTCCATTGATTATTATTATTATTATTATTATTATTATTATTATTATTATTATTATTATTATTATTATTGCTAATATTACAATAAAACCTATCATTTAAAAATTTATCTTTTCCACAGAGAGAAATAAATTACACACTCATACATGTCAAAGATGGGATTGAAATAAAAGCTGAGCCGTTGAGTTTTAAGGAAGAATATTTGGAGTCTGATCAAAATATTGAACAAATTTCTCAATTAGAGAGTCTGGTAAGAATAGAATTAAAAAAGGTTGTTTTATTTGTTTCTTATGAATTTGATCGATTCTCTTGAATGTTTGTATTTCATAAATTATTATTTTTTTCACTAGTGTGATAAAATTTTTTCAAACTTTGTTTCCGAGTAGAGTTGCCAATTTTGGGAGGAGTTACTTTATGACGTTTTCGAGAGGAAGCCCCTTCTGTTTCAGATAAGACCCTTTTGAAATCAGCAATGAGAGATAATTACAGAGAGATTCTGAAATCAATTTGGAAAAGTTTATTACTTTTTTTATCTTATTTTTTCCCATGAAACCATATTTCCTCATAGTTCAAACCCTCTTATTGCTTCAAATACCTTTCCTGTTACTTTAACCCATTGGTGGGGAACCTGTGGTTTTGGCCATGTATGGCCTTCTGGACCATCAAGTGTGGCTTTCTAAGGCTTATTGAGATAAATCTTAGTTATTTAAGAAACATAAATTTCAATTAGTTAAAATAATACATAACGGGATATAGTTGGTGAACTCGTACAAAATAATTATTAGTTAATGATAAAGCATCGTGCAGAATATAAACAAAATATATATAATTTTATAAATTATAAACAAAGCCGGAAAAATACCTTTAACCCAACGTTAAGACTTCAAAGCGTAAAAAGCACATCACCCAAAACGTAAAAATAATAATTTAATAAAAAAACAACGTTCCTTATGAGATGTGTCTTTTGGCAACTCATCGCATCTTCGGTTAACAGATTAATCTATGTTTGAAACAATTAAAAATATAGTGCTTTCCGGAAAAATTTCGTTCATGCTCGTCACTCAGTAATTTGAACCCGCGTGATTGTCAGAGGCAGTACAAAAATCTTTTTCACATTTCGAACAGGAATAGGTAAAGAAATAAAATGTTTTTATACTTCAGAGAGAACACTCCTATTGACGCACTCAACGTTAGCTTTATCAATCTTTGGGGTTAGTCAATTTACAAAAAAAGATGTTCCTACTTAATGGTATTGCTTGCTTAAAAAAAACTATTGAGGACTGCCAGATTCAGAAGGCTCTGAGAAGAAATCTCTTTCTGTTAATGCTCATTATTTTGCAAAGAGCAGGAAGAGAACATAAATATATTATACTACGTCGGTCAAAAATAACGCACCACTAGGGTAAATGTCACTCGCAGGAACGGGAAGGCCACTAACCATGAAAACCCACACCAACACAGACGCATAGCACAGTGTAACTATTGTACCACCGCAGGAGAACTCGTGCAGTACTTTGAGCCCCCGTCACCCTTAAATTTAGGAAAACATAAACCACTAAATAGACCTGGGAGAGGTTGGGTTAGGTTATGCGGGGGTATAATCAAGCGACGACAATTCACGCCACGAAGCGACTCGAAAACATGGAAGAGGATAGGGCGTCAACTGTTAAAAAGATCAGTGCGTGCAGTAACAACACTGACACGCAAAGGGCACGGGTACCGCGGCACTTGGTCGACGTTCTACTGGGTGTAGCACACAACGATAGCACGGTGGTACCAACAGTACCAGGAAACCCCGACACATGATCGCGGCCGAGGACAAGGATGCCATGGCCACACACCGTGGAACACGGTTTATACGCTGCGTGCATTATGGAGTGCCACCACAACGGCACGACATCTACAGATAAGCTGGCGGAAGGCACACGGCACCCAGGTGAGTGACAAACAGTGCGCGACGCCTTGCGACATACATAAATTACCGGCCCTAGTCACCGAACACCACGGCACATCGAAGAGGGTGCGACTGGCATTTGCCCGAGACATACACATCCAGTGGACGGTTAAAGCATTGGGCAAACGTGGCTTTTAAGGTATAGTCAAAGCATGACATCCGGAGCGTTTTACCGATTTCTAAATCTTGATTTTTCAGAGATGTGTTGCTGAAAATCTTTAAAGCCAAGCACTACATTTTCAATATGATTAAGGAGCATATTAAAGGATAGACAAAGTTGAAGGAGAAAGGTTGAAATTATAATTAAACATTATAATCTATCCCCTCGTGATTAACAGATTCAATAGAGACTTGAAGGGATAGAACATATTGATGGATTTGTGTGTGAATACAGAACTTTAAGATTAAATTTAAGTTTGAGAAGCTAAAAGGTTTTGGGTTGTGA
>JABUQX010061028.1:0-12500 GCA_015478945.1 Trachelipus rathkii | reverse complement strand
ATTATTGGGTTTGTATTTTTTTTTATGTATGAATCTGGGGATTCGTTTGTTAGCTGCTTTTTGAATTAGAGAAGTAGAAAATTTTGTATGAGCTTTCTTGAGTGTTAATGTGTTAGTGATATTTGGGGGATGTATGTTGTTTTCTATATGTTGGTGAATAGGGTCCAGTGTGTTTTTTTGTAGTTTGTATATGTTTTTCTTAGTGGGTAGTATTGATTTGTTAACTTTCCGTATTTTATGATGTATGGTAGGTGGTCTGAGTTTTAAGTCGGGTGTTGACCAGTTGGCGTTTTGTGTGTTAAAATTTGGTAAAATAGGTGTTATGTCTTGGTGATGTGTTACGTTTGGTTGGTTTTGAGGTGGGAATTTCTTGGGTGGGCTGTTTGTGTTGTATTAAGATGTTGAGGTTTTCAAGGTTTGGCTATGAGTGGATTCCTCTTTGGTTTTGCTTCTTGGCGTTGTACCATGTCAGGGTGTGGTGAGCGTTGGAAAGTCACTCCTTATTTATGAGTTTGGGTGGATGGGAGATTTACGGAGAGGTTTAGTTTGTAATTTCTGTGGCATCATTGTGAGATGTCGTGGGGAGTGTAAAGGTTTATAAGATTGTGTGTGAATTTTTTCTTGTTTATCATTAAATTTTCTTCTTATCTTTTTGGTGGTCATCCGTTTAATGCCGTTGTAGTTTGTAAGGTGGTGTTTGTGTATGGTAGTGAGTTGTGGATAAGGGTTAGTAGGGTGTGGGTTTGGGTGGTTTGGGGTGTGAAGATGGCATCATAGCCATAGAATTTTGTTCTGGATAGTTATCGGGTAGGTAGGCTTCTTGTATTATGACTATGTGTATGTTGTGTTGCTTTAGAAAGACTTCTATTTCTTTGGTTTTATTGTGTAGTCCATTTGTGTTGGGTTGTAATATGTTTATATTGTGGCTTTGTTTGTGTGATATGTGTGTTGTGGGGGTTCTTGTGAATGGAGTACAGACTTGGCAGATCCAATTGTGTATTGTAGGGGGGATAGCGTGGGGAGATTGTAACAGCGCTTGTAGATCCATTTTTTCCATCTATTGCAGTTTATAGAGTTTCTCCTCACTATCTTGCTGCATATTGCACGTATGTAGATTCCAGGTCCAGGGTTTGTTTCTGAATCACAGGTTTTTAGGAGTAAGGTTGAGGCATAAGTTAGTAAAGTATGATTCATTATGAGTAGAAGGAGAAACAAAGTAGCTGAGCGGTGGAGAGTCCCGGGAATGATCTCGGATTTTTCAAGTCCGGAAAGGGGCGGCGGTGGCGCACATGCACTGTCGCAGTAACTCCACAGTTTCTTGTGCGTCGGGGGGGGGAGGTGATAGTAGTAAGGGGTGGACAACTGACGGCCAAACCAGCTTCCGGAAGTTGCAACCGGAAGTTGCACATGTTGCAAGCAACATCTTGCAACATCCGGTTTTTCAAGCTTGACGTGTCAAGGTTAGGGTTTTTAAGGTCGGTGAGAGACCGAATTTAAGGTCTGGAAGCGACTTCAGAGGTTTTGAGCCTGAACTCAAGGGTTTTACCCCCAAAAAGGGGGCTTAGCCCCCCCCAAAGGGGTTTTTTTTGATTCCTAGAAGGTTTTAAATAATCGATAGACCATTTTTGATGGTTTCAATCGATTTATCGATGTTTTTTACCCCTATATAGATGTTTAAATCGTCTTTCTACGTGCTCTGGTTGACTGAAAAATATAATCGAAAGAAAATTATTAATAACATTCATTCGATATATCGCCGTAGTTGGGGATCCATATTGCAGGGGAGTGAAACTGGAATCCTTCAGATTCCGAGGAACCTGGAAACTGTCTAATACAGTCCGTCACATAGACAGCACTAGCGCGCGATCACTTCCTCTCCTGGAAACTGCTAGAATCCTCGAAGGATTCGGTACACACACACTATACAAGCTTTCACTATAGAGAGAGAGAACAAACACATAACATAAAAAGCCGATATCAAACAAGACATACCTGCTGTCGTTGAATCCACGAGAGGCAATATCATATCCTACTCCTTTAATAATAATTTAAACTCACAATAATAAATAGTTTGCGTAAAGCCGTAACTCATAATTTCCGGTGGCCTGGCTGTGCCGCCGCAGACTCCCGTGCTGCCTGGCAAATACTTCGCAGGTGTTGCCGCGCTGGACAATCCGCCCCACATACATCGCTGAAGGGTGTTGCTGCGTTCCTTCCAGATAGGAAATTTTCTTAGAAGGTTGAAATGCACGGAGTGCGTAAGAGAAGAAGGAGGAATGAGGAAATAAGGAAGAAGGAGGAACGAGAAAGGAGGAAGAATGGTGTTTGGAACCCGCCGGAGGAGGGTCCCTAACTGAAATAAAAGAAGAAGAAATGCACGGAGTGCATAAGAGAAGAAGGAGGAATGAGGAAGGAGGAAGAAGGAGGAACGAGAAAGGAGGAAGAATGGTGTTTGGAACCAGCCGGAGGTGGGTCCCTAACTGAAATAAAAGAAGAAGAAATGCACGGAGTGCATAAGAGAAGATGGAGGATGGAGAAATTAGACAGAGAAGAAGACAGAGTTGGTACAGGCACCGGTGCTGGAGCCGGTGCGGTGCTGAGTTAGTAAACGATTTTTAAAATTTTCAAAAGATTTTCAAAATCTCTTTTTCTTTTTATAAACGTCAACTAAAATATATTGTTTGCTATTTTTATTTTATAAGTTTCATTTTACATTTATTCTTTATGTTTTTAATTTTTGTTTTCAATTTAAATTTTTTTAATTACTTTTTAAATTTTATTTGCTTAAAATATTTTGTTTTACTAAAAAATTTATGCTTTTCATGTTTATAACGTAAAAATTTGCATTTTTACATACCTTAAAGCAGTAAATCAGTAAATCAGTTAATCAAACTGCCTTCCAGTCACCCTCCTACCCTTCCATGATCTATTGATCTATTGATCTATTGATTCAAGTCATATTTTGTATAACATAACACAAAAACTTTTATTTATTTTGTTTTTTTTTTCTTTAAATATTTTGTTTTTACTAAAAATTTATTCTTTTTATGTTTATAACTTAAAAAAATTTGCATTTTTACATACTCCTAAAGCAGTAAATCAGTCAAATACAAGGTTCATAATTCCCGATATAATTCAGCTCAACAATAGGCGTCTCACAACCCCACCCTGCTAGCCATCTCTTTCTCTCCGTATTCATGTAGATATACTTGATCGTATTTGATGACTGCTATTCTGATCTATGATCGTCATGTGATCCATATAGATGATGATACAATTTCTAGCATGTTTTTTAAAAAAAATAAAATTAATATCAATAATCTGAAATAGACCTATAAAGACAAAACCATCTATTGTCCATTACCCATAGCTATTCAAATTATTAGGAAACCTATAAAACCAAGGCACAACGATGATCACAAACCCCTACTTTTAGTAATTATCTTATGTCTTGTAAGTGTGCGTTAATATAAAAACTTTGATATAAAAGTTATTATACTTACGAAAACATTTAATTCTCTCAAATTTAATTCTAATCTTTTTATGTTTTAACTTAAAAAATTTGCATTTTTTACATTCTCTAAATCAGTAAATCAGTAATCAGTAAATCAAGTAAATCAGTAAATCAGTTAAAGCAGTAAAGTGCTCCTGTATTTAAGCAACACCATAGCATTCACAAACTGCTCCATCTTCTACCCTTTCGTTATATTGAATCTTAATATGATCTATTGTATCTTTATAATTCATAATTGATTATTTTTGTAAATTTAACTCTAATATTTTGAATTTATAAACAAAATTTAATAAAACTTATTTATTTATTTTGTTCTTAGTTTTCTTAAAACATTTTAGTTTTTAACTTAATAATAAATATTATTACTTTTTATTTGATTTATATAATACAATATAAATTTATGGCTAATTATAATTATCAATACTACTTAAGCAGAAATCAGTATATAAATCAGTATAATAATCCAAACCATATACCCACTCTATATCCTCTATATTTCATACCCATCCATTATATATGAATATATTTGATTCTTATTTGTTATAGAATCTTAATTTAGATTCAATGTCTTATATTTATGTATATAACATAACATAAAATAATTTTACTCTTTAGTGACTGTTTAGTGTATTGTTTAGCTTGAAAAAGTTTGAATAGGTAATATTTTGTATGTATTGTTAGTTGAAATTGTTATGCTACATACGTTTGTTGTTGTTTGATTTAGGTGTTGTGGTTGTTTGTTTTTGATTGTATGTTAGTTATAGTTTTGTGTCGTATAGTTGTTGTTTAGTTAATAATATATATTACTAAAATCGTTTCATATAGTTTAAATGAAATATTATATATATATACTATATATATATATTAATCAACGCTTTATTTCAACAGTAATCGTTCAAATAAAATTATTAATTAAATGGTTACTCGAAGGATTATTTATATATTGAGTTTTAATCAGAAGCATAGACAAATATAATATTATATATATATCTCTATACCTACCCTAACTTGTAACATACTATATAATGACATTTCAATTTAACAATATATGAGTAACTAACTAATTTAGAAAGGTTTCAACTTACCAGCAGAATAAGGTCTAATAGAGTGAGCATAAAACAATCTTTCGGTACTATATATTTAACAGCACAGCTCGAACCCAAAAATATTTAATTATTATTAATTATTATTAATTATATAATATATTATATATATTATATTAATTATTTAATATTATTATTATTATATTTATATATATATATATATTTATTTGATTTATTATATTAATTTTATATATGCAAGATTTATTCATGAATTAATTATAGTATATTATTGTTTACTATTATTATTTATTATATTTATTAACTTGATTACTAATTAATGAATTTCTACTAATTGTAATTTATGTTTTATATCTTTATTATTATATGTAATCTTTATTTGATTATAACTAATATTTATAGTGAATCTTAGTATCTCTATTATTATTATTATTATTGTATTTACTTATTGTTTCACACATAGATATGCTCCAATTTACATAGAGCGACCAGTAACTTAATACGCGTGCAGCGTATCACTTTGCTGTCTCCAAGCTTGTCTCACAACTAAAAACATTGGTAGGTTTGAGCTAGCCTCTTTAGGAACAACAATGTCTACTTTAGACAACTCTCAAAACCACATCTTAGTTTACGCTCAAGGGATAGCAATTCTAGATGGACATAGATATATTTGCTATTATGCCATCACGACAGCCATGAATTCAAGGATATATGACTCATTAAGAATCTTAATATTACTTTTATTGACACATGTAGAGTAAAGGGTAATGAGTAATTTATACTCCTTGATTCACCAATTAATCTATTTGTAACATATAATGAGTATAAGAGGTAACTAATGAATTTTTTACTTTTTCTCCCTCAAATTCTATTTGTAACACATTAGAGAGATATATATATAGTAGTAATAACAAGATATTTATTATTTTATTCTCCCATATATTTTATTTTAATCAACATGAGTAAAGGTATAACAAGATTATATTAACTCATTTTTCTCCCCATATATTATCTTTGACCACATGAGTTAAGGCCAATAACGAGATTTATATATTACTTATTTTGTTCCATTTAATACTTTAAACATTACTGTTTTATATATATAAAAACAGTAGTTATTATTATTATATATTAATATATTTAATTTTAAATTATTATTATTTATATATATAGGCATTATTATTGATTGTGCTATGGTGATTAAAGTTATGTATAGCGTCTAGATTATAGTAATTAGAGATTGAGGATATTGGCATTTGGATGGTAAGTGAATGAAGAAGATTTTCAAGGCTGGCAAAAACATATAAACAAATTAAACATAATTAATAGTCTTTATTTTATTAAGTAAATTCATAAATAATCTAAAGAAGGGCAGGTTACTTACATCACAGGAAGAGGTAAATGAGAAGTTGTGGATTCTGATATATATTTTGTGGATGTAGATAACTCCTTATAATCTATTAGAAGAAGAGGAGAAATCGTTAGGGTGATAATGAGGTGATAAGTCTAGTGAGTGCGATAAGCGAGAAGATCCTTTGGAAGGCAGTACCAGCGTACAGAATCACGTACATAACAACGACACTAGGCGACAATAATCAGCACACGGCACAGCTCTATGCATCACACAACAAAAACTACGCACACAACACAACACGTGGACATAATAGCTGCATCGGCGAGAAAGGAAAGATTGCGTAATATGACGAATAGAGGATTGGGTAATATGAGGAATGAGAATTGTATAATTACAATTTTGTTTTTTGACTTCAGCGATAATATATTAAGTACTATAGAAAAGCGATTTAGAAATACACTTGGGTGACGATTGTAAAGAGAAGATAGGCATTATATGAATGGAATAGCTTTATTTGTGAACTAATATATATAGATCGGAAGAATTGAGATGATATGCCGGACTATAAAGAATTCTCTCATAGAAAGATAAGGATGATAGCTAGGTACGTGTAATAAGAAGATACTGTTTGGATAGAAGAAAGCGAGGAACTAATATTCTGGCGGTGCTATATCATGCGGAGTCATCTTTGTCCCGGATACAATAACTAGAACACCTCCCAATGGATTTTCCCCAGTGAGCTGTGCTGAATCTAGTAGCAATTAGCTTATAAGGAGAGTATAGTTGTTGGTTTGAGTAAGAGCTGGGAATTTATAAAAAACAAGCATATGTTATATGTCGCTATCCCGGACTAAGAAAGGCATAGTAGTGTGACTCTAACGCGTTCTATCCCACTGCAGGATCTACTATGACACCTTGTAAGCTAGCAGGACTCTCTCCCTTGTGGAGAAGTTCTCTCGGTGACATCGTCGTGATGTCGAGGAGCGGGCATTAAGTCTTGAAGTGAGAGAGCGCAATAAGAATAAGCGGTCATTCGCTTATTGAGGTATCATTCATCTTTTCGTATCGGATCGATTATGTCCCTAGTAGATATCAGGTGAGATGTGTGTGCTATAAATTAGCTCGTAGAAATGTTGCTACTTAACATTCGTGGTTTTTGAATCATAGTGCTCGAGGAATAGCCTCGAGTGCGTTGAGCTCAGCTAAACACATATTTCGGGAATCTAGATGATGCATCCGTCCCCTTATACTACCTATAACTATGTGTCATATACATGGTATTTTTGTTACCAGATTAAATTTCAGAGTATATAGAAGTATCCTAATGGATGCTATTGGAGTGTGTCCGTGAGTAAGGCCTCTTGTATGTGGTTGATACAATATATTTATTATAATTTGTAGTTTATGCCACTAATCTCTCGAGCGGTTCTCTATAAGTTTGGTCGTATATCGAGGCATAAGAGCATGGGAGAGCGGCCAGTAACCAGTAAGGTATGAGATGCGACACGTGCTGAGGGAACTGCTCTTTCGACACCACATATAAATCTGCACTCGTGAGTATTCGAGTTTAGACGTGTTAGTATTGAAACAGCGCAATGAAAAACAAGATGAGTAATTCGAGACTGTTTGTTCAGGACTTCATCGTTTTCACCAGCGACAAAAAAGATACAGATGAGAAGTCTGAGTGTCGCTCGGAGAGATAACTCAATTGCCCTGTAGGTTTCGTCTATTGACTGTATGTTGTAAGAAGAAGCTCATTAGTGTAAATATTAATACGCGGCAATTACAGTGTTCTAGTGTTTTTTAAACCACGATGCGCATGAGGAAGGTTGGTGTAGCACGTATTGAACTGATACCGCACAGGAGGGGCATATCGGCATTTCTGGAAGTGGTAGGACCATCTGTCACAAAACAGTATGGAATATAATATCGCCGTGATGAGAGAATAATGCAGAGCGTTATATCCCACATTAGGAAAGGAATAACGGCGCGTGTTAGGAGTGAGATCTTCTCAAATAGTCGACGTTTGAGGATTTATTATTTTTTATTTAGTTCCCACACTTGTGTAATCACCCCATTTGACATAGCGAGCAGATAACCAATTACGTACAGTCTTTTCTAGTGGCATGGTTGTATTTATGCACACAAAACAAGAGTGATGTTCACCAACAGAAGTCTGTGGAAAGGCATAAGCTAGGAGATATTGAATGGTCGATATGAAGCGGACGGACTATGTCACAAGAGTTTTCTGCAGGAGATTGATATGATAGAAGTGTAGTAATTACGAATAATTGCGAATGTTGCGAGCACCGTATCCTTTGTTGTAAAAGTCGGATAAACTCTTTAACCTTTAAGTCCAAAGGTCACTGGTGACCGGCTTATCTCGTGTGATGTGAGATATTATTGGAAAAAATGAGAGTTCAGATCGATTTTGATATGATCGTGCGGCTTTGTGTACTGAGTATAATCGTACTACAAAGTATCCCGAGGTCATTATATAATCAGTGAAAGGATATTTGCATCAGTGTTTGAGAACGCGAATGGACTCACCAAACGAGTAGAAGGGTGAGTTTTGAGTGCTGAGAGTAACTGCCTCGTGTGTACGAGGAGATCAAGGGTCCGAGAAGTAGAAGACCGAGGGGAAGATGGAGGAGAGTGTCAGGGTGTGGAGGAAGAGCACCCTCTCGTAGACCTACCCAAATGAGAGATTCTGGTCTCGAAGTTATGTCTGCGCATGCTGCATGTGAGGAATAGGGATTTTTTTTCCTTATTTATACTTTATATTTGTGGATAAAAGGACTGCGAGATGGTGTAATCGGATGTTGTAGTCGTGCTCGCTTGCGAACAGTGCCTGATGGTAGTGAGGCGCTACCCTAGAAGTGTGGAGAGAACATAAAAGAAGAACAGTATGAGTAAATAATTCTTTGTGAATATTTCTCGTTATAATAATATAATACTCTATTACGCTGCTTCAAACAACCACTTTTGAATAATTTACATTGACGGTTCACACCGCGTGACCCCGCTTCCCCGGATTTCCTGAGGCCTTACTATAATTTTGAGTCCAATACATCAAATAAATTTTGTAATTTTTTTTATATTTAACCCAATTTTTATTTTATGTCCGATATTATATATATTATATACTATATATATATATATATATATATAAATATTAATATAATATATATATATAATATTTAATATATTAATATTATATATATATAATATCATATATAATATATATTATAATATATAAATATATATATATTATATTTAATATATATATATTATATATATATTAATATTATATATATAATAAAGGTGGGAGAACAAATTAACGCGGTGAGTTATAAATAACGTTATAATCACGTGAAATGTTTAAACTATCGTGTTAATTTTTTCGATATTAACTTTATTTAAACGTCTTTCTGATTGAATTTATTACGAAAATAAGTAAAGTAACGAACTATTAACGAGTTACTAATTATTATGAGTGAATTTAACGTTTAAACGCAGATTAAAATTTTCCTATATACCTACATCTACTAGTTTAACAGTACCTTAATATTACTAGAATTTATATAAAAAAAATATTTTTCTTTATCAGATTTTAAATTGTTAATTAAGAATTCGATTTTCAGATAACAGATTAAAATTCATTATTTTATTTTTATCCAAAATTTCCTAAAACGCTCCTCTCACATCTATGGCTCATAAAAGTAATTCCAGTCTTTGATATGATTTGAAGCATCTAACTGTATTCTTTTGGTTGTACGTTTAAAAGGAAAAAAAATAGATTAGTGACTATTTTGCCCGATTACAATGTAGTCTAATATTTAACTTCTTCGTTTCATTACTACTGTATAAACTTGCTTCTTTTGTAAACTAGTTAGAAAAATAATATAAAGTAATTATTAGGTATCCTAATAAGGCGTTTGTTAAATTTAAAAAATTAATATTAATCATATAAATAAATATCTAAGTGTTTTATGGGTATATTATAATAATTCAACTATCATTAGTTATACTAAATTATATATATATACTATAAGTTAATATAAATTAGGATTATTTTTACGCTTTGGATATAATAGTATATTCATTTGGCAAGCTTAAGTGACCTAAAAATATTCTGCATAGGTCAATAGTCCTAAATAATATTATTATAAGTCTGATAGGGTTAATAATTCTAATTTAATTAATAATTGTAACTTCATTTCATGTTAACATCTAACAAATTTTTATATTAAATCCACAATAAATACTACAGCAGAGTATAATACATTAAAATAATAATGACATTTTTCCGATAATTCAAGTCAGTTACAAAATTTAAGTAAGCTATTGAGTATATATTATAGTGAACAATTAAGTTTAAAACTGTTGTACTAAAAAAATATAATTAATAAGTTTAAAAAAAAAATAATACAAATATTTACGGACGTTTTTAAGAATTTTCGGTTATGAGTATTATTTACAGCCTAGCCTACTCAATGTATAGAGCTCCATAGAGCTGCCAAAAATTGTATATATATCTTTTTTTATCCATGTTTCTATTCTGATATATTTCTCTATAGCACTAATAGAAAAACCCCCGGGATAAATATATCCCGTTCAATATAGAATTGTGAAGTGTATATTGTGAGTCGGGGAGCAGAGAGAGAGTCCTCTCGTCTTCTTACCGCTGTTATGAAGACCGCAAAGTGAACTACAGTTCCTCTCCTCCGTCTTGTGTTCCTACCCACTGTCTCCTGTTCTCGTTTTTAGGCCCATAAAAAAAATCATTTTCAACCCTATTGTTAATCTATCCGCATACAAGAGGAAGATAATAATAAACCAATTCTTCCTAGGATTCTCAATAAATTCCACCCAGTACCTGAAATTAAATACTTTTTATATATAATAAAAATATGAAAATCTTATTTTTAAGACTTACTTTTTTTTTATATTACATTTATCAGAATTTATATAAATAATTCTTACTAACTGATTTACAAAATAATAGTCTATTTGTTATATAGTATAGCATTTAGTAGTTTCTAGATATATAATAAAATGCCATTTTAGTACTAAAGTATAAAGTTACTTATACCTTAAATTATCTGTTAGTGATATTATATTATATATTATTATTATTATTATTATTATTATATTATTATATTATTATTTCATTATTTATATATATATATTTAATTTATATATTATTATTTATTATATTATTATTTAATTATTTATGTAATTATATTATTATATTATTATATTATTTATGCAATCTTATTATGTGATAAATAATAGTATATAAAAATAGAATTTATGTGAATAAAATTCAATCCTACTATTCCGGTACATATATTTATTACTAAGGTTAATCTGAGAGAGAGTGTGTTAACGTTTATTACTAGATTTTAACGTTATAATCATATACATCCTTGAAGTCCGGTATGCTGGAACTAAAACCAGTTTCAATCACATCCGAAATAACGAGACTTATAAATGCCGCAAAGATTAAACGTCCCCATCCTACAATTATGCGTTATTTTGGCGATAGGTTCGATTGTGATGAGGAGGGATTAACGACGTTAACTTTAGCATCGATATTCATCGGATAGCCCACCACTGTGTATTAATATATATGCGCCTCAATCTGATACTAGAAAGGAATCACATTCAACGTGAAAAAGATTACTGAATAGAAGATAGGGTGAGATAAAGTTGAAGCCTATGATGATTATTGGTTGATAGATAGTTAACTATAGCATTGTTCATAGTTAGCCCATATACTATTGGTTATTAGATAAACAATGATCATATATATGAGTATATATAATAACCTATTATTAATTCACATATTATGCGGTATGAAACCACACGATAGGTGCCGCAGGTGAGAAGCTAAGGAAAACAAATATGTTAATATCGAGAGGCCATTTGTTTTACAGGAATACAACAAGTACAACTTCAAGTCCAAAAATGCTTACACTCGTATCTTTTATTATTTTATTGACCTTAGCGTTGTCAATGCCTGTGATACTTAGTATTATACCGGAGTAGTCCATTGTGAGCTCTCATAAAGTCTCCTAAAATAAAAGAACTCATGCCACTAGTCGATATTTTATCTCTCAAATAACGGGACTATTAGTGAGTAGTATGGGCTATTATTGAATTAGGTTGAGAGTTAATATTGGCATATACCCCGCTAGAGTATAAGATCCTTCGAATACTCATAGTAGGCCGGGGGCCATATAACGCAGAAAACAGAGGTTACAAAAACAGAGAATATAGCTCCCGTGACATAATAATCTGTCAGTGATTAATTAGACAACCTTTCCCACTGGCCACTGTTTACAGAGGTGAGTAAGGAATAAACTTGCAATAAACTTTGCTCTAAAAGCTTACAAGATATATATACGTCAGTTATGCTTTATGCGAAAATGCAAAGTTCATTCTATGCCTCCCTCCCTTTCGGCAACATAATAAATACCACATGCGTTTGTTCAATATCATAAGCATTGTACTAGTCTGTTTTTACCCTCTATTATACTATTCATCCTTCATGCATCTCTCTCCT
>JABUQX010061027.1:0-46883 GCA_015478945.1 Trachelipus rathkii | reverse complement strand
AAAGGGTGAAACCAATTAACCTTTGCAGAAATAATAAAACTTTCAAGACTAACTAAAATTTGGTTTCGAAAAGATTATAGATATTATATATATAATTATATATAATATTATTAGTATAATATATATTATTATAATATTAAAATAATTATATATAATATATAAAATATATATATATATTATAAAAATATATATAAATTAATATTATATATATGATATATAAATATTTAATATAATATAATATATAATATAAATATATAGAAATATAAATATATATCATATAATAAATATATATTATATATAAATATATAAATTATATTATATCAATAATGATATATTATTTAATATATTATTAATAATTAATTAATAATAAAATTAGAAATAATAATTCCGTGAAGCGATCCCACTGGAGTAGGACCATTTAAAGCGGTTTGTTGAAGGGGCTTTTCAAAAGCGAGGTTGGGTCCCACTCCAAATCTTAAAATTTAACCCCCCTTGAAATGAAAACCGATAAAACAGTTTTTACCTCCCTTGTGTAAAACACAAATATTACGTTCGCCCCCAATTTATGGCATTTTGTTTTTCGAGCAAGTTTTTATGCAATGTACAGCGTTTCCTTTTTCTACCCCTAAATTTTTGTGTAAAAAAAAATGGTTTTTACCTTCATTTTCTTTTGTTCAGACTGCAGGGCGAACAGAAACCAGCTTTCTCTTTTTCGGAATTTTTTGTGGGGGAATTTAAGAAATAGTCTTCTTTTTATTTAGTTGTCCGGCCCACATATCAAAGGCCCAATTGCTATGCTCCCCGGGCCTTGAATTACAAATGGTGTAGAGGGCTTTACCCTTATTGGGAAGGTTTACCCACGGCGGTATACACAAGCCAGGCGTTTACTACTTTCAAGTCCACGTTTCCAGGCAGGTAAAAAAAAATCCTCCATTTAACACCCACTTCTTTGGGAATTTAAAATTCTGTCCGGGAACAAATATCGTGTTATAAAATCCGGGGGACCCGCCCTCCCAATAATTATTTTTGTAAACTCCATTGATTGGGCAAAGGGCAGTGCCAATTTCGATTTATATTTTATTTTTCCTTTTAGCGTCTCCCTATCGAACCGGGCATTTAACCTTTACCTGGATCCACACCCGGCCATAAAATTTGAAACAACATTTACATGGACAACTTATTGTCCAAATTCCCTTTTTACTGCGATGCTGTTCTCCT
Organism: Trachelipus rathkii; assembly: GCA_015478945.1. Lineage (NCBI taxonomy): Eukaryota > Metazoa > Arthropoda > Malacostraca > Isopoda > Trachelipodidae > Trachelipus > Trachelipus rathkii. The sequence continues at coordinate 45,665 of JABUQX010061027.1, read as the reverse complement.
TTTTTGTTCGGGGGACAACCAGTATCGTAGTTCCTCGTTTACCTTCCGAACTTTAAGCTTTCCTGTTCTTTCTGCCTTCAAAATTTCATCATTTGTCTAAGTGTTGGGGACCCAAACCCCATAGCATCCTTTTTTCCATCCCAAACCAGGTTTTCCAAACGGTAGTTTTAAGTGGTGGGCCCAAACAATTGTTCATAAAAATACCTTATAGTTTTCTTGTGTTTGAGGGATAATTTCCCCTTTTGTTAGTTTCAAGGAAAAACCCATTATGAAGGATATACTAACTTAGAGTTTCCCAATCGGACGGGCCAATTTAACCCTTAACACATAACCTCATTAAATGGCGCCAGAACAGGAAACCAGCGTATTGCTCCAAAAAACCACTTCCACTGCGATTTGGCTGTTCTGTCCTTTGTTTCGGACAAAAGTATACGTAGTTTCCCTCTACCCTTCTGACTTTAACTTTCGCCTGTCTGCCTTTCAAAAATTCAAGAGTCGATTTGGTGTCTAATTTGGTTTTGGGACAAAATCATAGGCATTGTCCTCTTTCCTCCAAAGAAGCAGTTTATCAAAAGGTAAGGGGCGAACCAAAAAAAAAAAGGTCATAAAATAACTTAAGTTCTTATTGGGTTGAGAATTATCCTGGAAAGGTCAAGGAAACTATTGCTGAGGGATTTTATATAAAGTCCAGCTCCAGTATATTTATAATAATATAATATATAATATTTAAATATATATATATATAATATAATATATATATAAATATTATATAATATTAATTAATATTTAATAATTATAATAAAAGATATATATAATAATTATATATATATATGACTATATATATTAATATATAAATATATAATATATATATAAATATAATATTATAGATATATTATATATGATATAATATATAAATAATATATATATAAATATATAATTAAAATAATATAAATAATATATATATATTATATAGTATATATATATATATAATAATATAATAATATAAAATATATTATTATAAAATAATAGTAAAATATTAAATATTGTAATTTATATATATAATATTAAAAATAATATATATATATATATAATATATTATTTTATATAATATATATATATATATATATATTATATAAATAATATTATATTATATAATAAATAACATAGATATAAATATATATATATATATTATAAATATAATAAAATATAATATATTAAATATATATATATTAAATATGATAATATATATATATAATAATATATTATAGTTATATATATATAAGTAAATGCTTTACATAAATCACATGTTAAAAAGCCAAATACTATTATCAACGCTATGTAACGTTAGTTTGGTGGAAAATTATATTGAAAACAACCAATAATAGTGTTAGGTGCAGTTTAATAACATTGCTGACATAGGTTTTTGTATTTTAATTCTGAACAAAAAACAATTCAATTTTCTGCAAAAGGGCCCGACTAATAACTTTGTTCCGCTTCTTTCCGATTTTTGAAACTCAACGAAATCAAGGAGCGGTCTAATTTTTGCTTTTGCAAAAAAACATTATTTTTCCTTTTTATAAAGTAAAAAAGTGATTCCTACATTTATTCCTTGAAGCGTTTGCGGTTTGAAAGTTGTAATTACCATTTACCAATGATTAATTGTGTTTTGCTAATTGTTCTTTATTTGATTGGTTTCCTTTACATATCATTTGAAGGACAATTTCCCTCATTACAGATATTAATTAACAAATATAACTTTCTTCTTTATTATACTTTCTTTTTAAAAGTCATTTTCTTTATGATTTGTATTGGAGTTTTAGAAAGAATCTGATTTGCAAAAAAAAGCCCGGTATTCCGTGTATCCCTGTATGAACCCGCCTCGTCGACATTTTTATTATTTTTAGTAAAAACTTAAAGAAGATTCCCAATTGTAGGGTTTTAAAAACCACAACGCCCATGTCAAAAAAAGTTGGTTCTGTTACTTATTCGAGCCAAAGGGGCGATTTTTTGTTTAAAACATTTTAAAATCAAAAAAATAAACATCATTATCTTCATTTCTATTCCCTGATAAATATTATTATTTTAATTACTGTTAATTTATTTTGTTGTATTGTTCTTTTGTTTTTTAGGAATCGAATTTCATTTCTTATTGGAGTCAAGGGAAATAAGACATTTACTCTTACAAGAGGAATTTTATTTAACCAATCTTACATCCAAACCCGGCCCAAAAAACTGGTTAACTCCCTAACATGGAGTGAAACCCAGAAAAATTGTTTTGAAATACAATCTTTCCGAAATTCCGGTCAAGGCCGATATTTTCGTTCAATTCAAAAATTTATGTCGCCTTTGAAATTTTGGTTGGTGCAAACAAGGGGACAATATTCTTTTATATATGTTTAAAATTATATTGCAAAAATTTTTTAACTAATCACAGGTTCAAATTTCTATATTATTAAATTAACATTTCAATATTATCATTATTTATTATTATTATATTTTATTTATGTATTATTATTATATTTATTTATTATTATTATTATTATAGAATCATTGTTTCATTGATCATTTCCATATTATTATATATATTATTATAATTAATTATTATTATATTATAGTTTATTATATTATTATGATTAAATTTATTATAATTATTAATTCATTATTTATATATTATTATTATATTATTATTATTATTATTATTATTATTTATTAGTATTATTATAATTCTTATATTATTATTTTTCGCCTAAAGTCCTAAGATTCTAATTATTTTATTAAACTTTTTTTTGCCAAATTACCACATTAACTGCACATCAGTAAACCACCCAAAACTGTACAACGACCAAAAACAAAAAAAAAACCAAAAACCAATTTATATATTTATTAATATAAAATATTAATTATATAATTATATGATATATATTATATATTATATTTTTATATATATATAATATATATTATATATATATATATATATATATAATATATTATATATACTATATATATATATATTATATAATATAATTATTAAATATATAATTATATATTATATATAATATATAATTTTATAATATATTATATATATTATAAAATATATATATATAATAAAATCTTAATATATTATATATTTATATTATAAAATAATTTATATAAATTATATTATTATATATATATATAATATATATAATATATATTTATATATATATTTCTTTCTAAAAAATTAAATACCTATTTCAAATATTTTCATAGGCTATAACTAACAAAAAAAAAATTTTTTTTTTTTTTAAAGCTTTCAAAAAAAAAATAAAAAAAAAAAAAACTAATCAATCATTTTTGAATCGCGGATTCCTATTGCATGGTAATCCCATGCCCGGTTTGGACGAATGAGGCCATTTTTCCCACCTTCTGAACTTTCCAACTTTGTGCGTCATCCCAAGCCTTCTTCCCCACAGATAAAACCCAATTTGTGTGTGGTTCTCATGGCATGGAAAGAATTCTTTCGTTCGGAGAAGAGGGAGAAAATAACAATAATTCACAAGGGTATGAAAAATTTCCTCTCAAAAGCTAACTTTAAATGCGCTTCAACCGAATTCCCTTGCCAAACTTAGGGGCGCGTATTCAACCAAGAACCCCTTACACGGCTCTTAAAAGAGATTAACTTATTCCGGCGCACTAGGCCCCTTCCCAAGGAGGTAAAAAATGGAAAGCGATTGTTAAAAAAAATACTCAGGTGCCTTTTGGCGAATTTTTGCGTCCCTTCTGAAAACTGTTGTTTAAACAGCTTTGGTGCTAGAGTTAACCCATTCAGCCAGATGAGGGAGGGGCCAATAAAGGCACTTTCTTCAAAAAAAAAAAATGGCCCCTTGTAATGGCCAAGCAAAGATATTTTGTAACTTCGGGCCCTCTCTGCGAATTTTTTCAGCCCTTTTTCTTTGGAAGGGCTTGGTTGCGAAAAAAAAAGGAAAAGCCAGGGAAACCCCGCATGCTTCTGCCAAACAAACCATTGTTTGTCTTTGGCACAAACGGCAGTTAGTTTTGCTGCAACTTTTCTACTTTTCCTCCCACCCACCCCCCGCCCACCCCCCCACAAAGCTCTTTCACTCCCCCTGTTTGCCTTCCTATGACGATGATTCTATACTTCATTCTTTTCAAAAACAAATTAAACACTTTTTCCATTTTCTTTCCGTTCTTTCCGGGGTTTTTTTCCCTCAACCCCTTCTTTTCAAGGCTGTGTTTTCTTTTCCTTCCACATTTTCCGTTTCTCTGTGAGGCCAAATTCTGACATTTATCTTTTCTTTTCTCTAGATGCCTTCGATCGTTGTTCTTGCTCTGAGAAATCGGATTCTTGCAGAGACAAAAAAACTTGGAGTTGGCTTCTGTCCAACTTCTTTTAACTTCAAGGCAACTCTCAATGTTTCGTTTCCTGCGCCTTCCTCTTTCTCTAGGGTTAGGACACCGCCCCCGCAGAGGGTGCGTTCTCCTTCTGGATTCTAAGTTTGGCAATTTACCTATCCTTCCAACGGTAATTGTTTTAACTAATCAAAATTTCTTCGGTTTTCAAGAGGCGAAAGGAAAATTTGTGCTTTTCTTTTGCCTCGTTGGCACTTTTTCGGGGAAGGGGAGGGAGAAAACAAATAGGTTCAAAGAGATAAGCAAAGGAAATAAAGGGCGACATGCCCCCTTTGTGCCCCTTGGGGGGGGGACAACTTTCGCTTCGTTCCTTTACTGTAAAACTTCGTATTTTACGGATTTCCCGCATCACCAAAAGGCAAAAAAAAACTTTTCTGATTCTGATGACTGGCGGATTCTTTGTCCTTTGGGTCCCCTCCAAGCCGTCTTCAGTCTTTTTTTTCTGCAGGTACCCTTTTCTACTCATACGCTGGTGTATTGCTCGCGAATGGTTCCAAAAGACTATTCCGAGATTTGGTTGAACAGGACTTTGCATCTTTTGGGGATTCTCTGCTTTCGGGACGGAGGTTTTTGAAAAAGATGGGGTTTTCTTGTTTTGTTTAGCCAAAAAAGGCTGACACAACTATTATTGGGGGCGCAGACTTTTTCTGGTCCCATTTTCAAATTTTTCTTCCATGGTGGACATTTTCGCGACATTTCAAACGGTTTGGTGGTTTAGGACGTAACCACTACCCGTTTGTTCCTTTCCCAAAGGTTGCTCTGATCCTCTTTCGTTTTTGGCAGGCATTTCTTTAACTATTTTTCACCCCATTAGTTCGTTTTCGTCTTGACGCGTCTGTCCCATTTTGTTACTATGTATTTGTTTACAGAGGATCCGGATCTTTTTTAAAATTCCTTAGTTTCTTTTCTTTCTTGAACCTGGATTAACCATTGATGATAACAGCACCATATCGAGGGGACGGTTTCTGCCTTTTCCAAAGCTTTTCCCTGCGTTGGGCTAGACCGGGTTTCTCTTCCCCCCAACCAAAACTTTTTCAAGGCGGGCCTCAAGCCGAGTTCGACAGGCAGTATGTTTTTTGGTTTAGGAGCAACCTAGGTTATTTGTCCGGCCCCCTCCTAAAGAAGGGCTTGGGCTTCAACCTCTTCAAAATTGGTGCCCAACACCTTCCGGGTGATTTTGGGAGACCGTAGGTATTGTTTGAGGAGACTTTGTTAGGGCTTTTTCTTAGTATTCAATTTGACGTAACTCGTGTCGCCTCTGCAAGACGAAGACGACATCATATCACCGGCTTTGGAGAGAAGCGATGGCCTTTACTTTCTCTACTCCTTGTAAATACGCTTCCACAGTAGAATAGCATCATCATAGCGTTCGTTTTCTTCGCCAGCGGTTTGGGAATAGCCCAAACATTGACCTTTCTTGTCCCTTCGTCGCAGATCCTTCATAAGGGTTGTGCATTTTTTCACCACTCCATAGCAGATAAAACTCTAATCGACGGTGCCAGTGCTTATCTATTCACCAATAGGGAAACCAATGAGTAGAGTGCCTGTACGCTCGCTACAACTAAAACCTATCTACTTCTATATTATTAGGAAAGAAGTTTTGCTAATTGGAATATTGGGTCCCAGGGCCATATCAATTTTTCAAGATTTTCCTGAGGGCTTTGCTGAATGACAGTAATAGAAAAAACAAACACAGTGATTTGTGCCGTAACACTTATTCACTTCCACCTTTTTGAGAGTAGAAATATATTTGCTATGCCAGGAGCGTTTTTAAAGCGTACATAGCGAATGCCTTCGGTCTTAGTCTAAGGCTTGCAAGATCTTCCTCATATAACAACTTTGTGTTCACTTATTAAATGTCGGTTTTGAAACGTTGGCGTCATTGATTTTGAACGCCAGGACTTGTTTTGAAGCAGCTTGCGGTTCCGGCTCCGTGCCTAACCTGTTCGCCTGGCAAATGGGGGCAGCCCCTATTCTTCCAGACCGCGAAGCTTTGGACCCTTTCTTGTGAGGCAAAGTGCAAACACGGCCCTGGGAAGGCAGGCATCCCAGGGTGTTTTGGGATGTTAAAAAAAAATCTTAGTTCTACAGATGTTGCGGGTTTTAGGTAGCACGATTTTGTATAAAATAAAAAGACAACTCTTAAGATAGCATTATTTGACTGGACTAGCAACAAGGACAAACTATGCCTTAAAATCGTTAAAAACCTCCGCCGGGCTGGACATTGTTAATCGAATCAATATATATAAGGAATAAATAATATTGTAGTAATATATATATAGAATATATATATATATATAGTAGTATTATATATCATATATTGATAAATAAGATAAGTTTGTGTTATTTAGTTAACTACTAAATCATTCTCTCCAGCTTTCCGTTATAAGGGTGAGGCTACATTATAAAACCTTTATGGTTTCTGACCCGAATAGGTTTATTATAGTATAAAACCAACCGTTCATTTTAGAGGCCGGATCTCGTATGTGCTGTCGATGCGTGAGTTTGATGCTTCATTTCAGTTGTGGGCATTTTCCCCTCTTCCTCAAAACACAGATTGGTGAAAATGCAGATATCACCTGCATGCGCGCTATCGGCGCCCGTACGCCGGGGACCCACACTGTATGCACGAGTCCCATGTGCCGCTCCTGCACACTCATAGAGCCAGCACTGACTCATATATTTTACATAAACACATTATCCCTGAAATTATAAAAAATTTTTAATGCTTCGCCTGTTTAATCCTCATCTTCAAAGTAGTGATCAGCTACTTTTCACGAAGAACTTTTATTTTACAATCATATTGCGTGTTTATATAAATATATATATATATTCTATTAGATAAATATATATATAAATATTCTATATATATATATATAATATAATATATCCAATATAATATACCAGGAAATATTTACCACCAAAAAAAAAGTATATATAATAACTAATATATATAATAATAGATAGATAATTAAACTAATAATATGAAATCAGCCATTTATTATCAATCCTATAATTGATTTTGGGGTAAATTAATAAAAGATCTAGAGTGTTGGGGTCATCTTCAAGATGATCAAGGATACGAGCTAATTATATATCTTTGAACGACTTCAAAAGTATAGGAGAAAAAATATAATATAGAAAGCTTTCTAGTGTTCCCTAGAATATAATATATTGTATCTAAATAAACAGAAAAATCTATATAGATTGGTCCATATTCACTTACTACTAAGGAACTTACATGCGACCATACACTGCTTAGTATTTTCAAGTTGGTAGACGCATTTATTACCCCGACCTTTAGTCATGTATCATATAGGTACTTAATAGGTATTGTCTTATATATAGATATATATATATATATAAATATATATATATTAAATGACAATATATATGGAAAACTTAAAAGTAAATTTTGTATAAAAATAAGTATCAGAATATTATATAGAAAGAGCTTATTCTTCACTTTAGAGACTATGATATGATACTATATACTCATTCGCTAAAGCTTCAAAAAAAAATATACCTGAGGTACCGAAACTCAGTATTATATATATATAAATATATACAAGTATATATATGAAAAACTAATATAAATATAATATATAAGATATAATATTAAAATTAAAAAATAATAATTTAGACTAAATATATATATTATAGATGTTTATGGTAATATAGTATAAGATATATAAGGAGAGGAGGATTGCTTAATATAGTAATATATTAATAAGGGAGCAATATAATATATAAATATAATATAACCTAAATATACTCTTTCATTCAGGGGGATTTACTATATCATTGAATAATATATATAGAATATAAGAATGGTATCCAGGGAAATAAATTTATGCAAAATACCTACACACAATAAAAGTTAATGGTTTTACATACAAAATAAATAATGAAGAACTTCTCTTAAATGAGTTCGTCATAGTAGTATGAATTTCCCGTCACCAGATATAACGAATAAAAATATAACAATAATACAGCTACCAGAGAAAGTACGACATCAGCCTAACGACTATTTTAAATTAAAGTGATTAAGCACTTCAATTAATAACAAATACATCACTGAATAAAATATATATATACTAGATGCTAAAACTAAAAATTTGTACGTTAATATAGTAGTAATTAAAATAATATAAACACTCCATAACTAGCCAGAGAATGCCCGATTATATACTAGGACATAGAGCAAAATATTCCAATAGGGATTCGATTACTCTATTTTATAATATATACCTATTGCCTAATTCATAGAATAATTCTTTAGATAAACTAAGCTTAGTTGGCCACCCAAGGCTGATTCCAGGATATAGTATAGTATATAGTAGATAGGAATACGTAAAATATCTAAAAATATCATAGACCCTACCCAAGTATATAGTGTATTAAGCACTTGCGAATTTCCCCTTCAAGTAAAACACAAACGGCAACTAGTTATACCTATAGAGCGCGATGGCCGGAACCATCCACAAACACAAAAGAACGAATTATCCCAAAAACTTCATGCCTTCCGCTTAACACCAGAAAGACGTTCGATGCTATGAGAAATAAACTAAAACCAAATTTGAATACGGGCGACATAAAATACTGAATAAAATTAAAACAAAAAATCATTGCGTTTGTGTGATTTGTGTATGTTTAACTTTTTTTTTGGGAAAACTTTCTAGGAAGCACATTCTTTTAACGCTCGCTATGCACGTAACCATTACAGACCGTAGCGAGGTTAACCCTTTTTTCTATCGAGATATGACAAGAAGAAAAAAGAAAGATCCATCTACTCCTCAAATCATCGCATGCTGGCCCTGCTTTCTTCAAAAGCAAAGCCCGCAGTATTCTGGAGAATGTGAGAGAACTTCGCTGGATGAGAGAGAAAATAGGCGAGTAGAGTAAGTACCAAATACTCCTTCTAGCGCGAAACGCATATTTATATAGTGAGTGCGAATTATCCCCAAGAAGCACTTGCAAGCATGTCGCGAATGCGCTACAGAATATTGCGACACCATCCTTAGCACCCCCATATCTTACGTTAAACATCAAAAAAAAATCTTATATATTATAATAGTATAGAATATAATAGTTGACTAGAAGTGGAGAACCAACGGCACACTAAATGTGTCTTTTAGTTAATACCTACCTTAGTCATAATATATATATTATCACTAATATAGATATACTATAGACTATAACTATAATATATATAGGATAGTTAACCGCGTAATAGGTTCTAATAGAATAGGGAAAATTAGAGGGCATACGCACACATTATAAAATAAAAATGCATACGATTATACTATACTTTGTGCTAATCTCATTTTATATGTATTATAATACTACACACATAGTGACAAAGGAGAATTATTCTTATGAAAACAGAATTTAGGAAATATAGTTGTTACCTGCATTTATATATTCTCTTATGAAGTTCGGGGAAGAGAATTTAGTTTAATTGTTTTTATATTATTATTATATGATAAATATTCAGTGGGAATAACAGAGGATATAAAAAAATTAACACTAAAACATATCCCACTCAAATCTCTTACTTTTTTCTACGCAATACTTACGGGTTTCGGGCAGCCCCGCGGACCACTCGCACAACGAGATTCGCGGAGGGCTATAATCTTCCTTGTTGTGCAAAAATCTTACCTGGAAACAAAAAATAATTGAAAACATTGGTGTAGCAGGCTACGTCAAAGTACATCCAAGTAGGTTAGGTATAGAAATTTTACTGCAATACGTCGATCTATGAGTAGTTATGTGCGTGAGTTTAATGCATCCGTCATCCATATAGATTATAAGAGATTGCCGTTACGTATCCCCAAGCTCAGGTTATGAAAATATTTTTGTATGTATTACACAATCTATATATAAAACAAAACCCTGACTTAACGTCCTATACAGATGTTTAACCAGTTACTTTACCCAAAACTTTATTCACCTACTAGCACTATAAACCTTACTGTTTTCTTCTCACGCCACAACTATGAATCTCATTGGCTTTATTTTTAATTGAATATATTCATAATTCAAAGTTATAACATATATCTTCTCGTTCTTCCCACTTTTAATTCGTAATATCACTAACTACTATGATGAAAGATTTGAAAAAAACTTATGCCCATGAAAACTCATAAGGTTAGATATATAAATAATATCAAGTATATATAATATATATAAGTTAAATACCTATATAGCAAGGTAAGTGAGAATAGATATATATAGATAATAACTATTTAAGTAATATATATAATTAATATATATAATATCATATATATATATAAGGTATATATAAAGTTTATACTGTTATTGCTCAGTTCAAATCCAGGGATTTTATATCTCACTGGATTGCGCGGTATGGTATTTCTTTTACCTTTACCACGCATCAAGGTAAGGAATTTAATCTTTCTTTTGGGAGACTTAATTCGCCTCCTTGGTTCCGAACGTATAATCACAGCATCGTGCAAGCCTGCTGCAAACGGAATTGTTGAGCGATTTTTATTGCTAGCTTAAAGCATTGCTTGCCGCTTACTCTCTGCAAGAACGTTGCATTGAAGCTCTTTCTCTGGTGCCTCTTGGTATCAGCACGTCTCTAAAGAAGTATATTCAGTGAATAGCTGCAGAGCTAGTCCATGGCTCTCACTTACGTTTGCCTAGTCAATTCTTTTCGCTGTATTCTACTTTTGATTCGTTGGACCCTCTTTCTTACTTCAACAGCTTGAGAAGTTTTTCCGTGTCTTAAAGACCCACACCTTCAAGACACTAAACGGTTCGCTCTTTCATTCCGAAAGACCTTGCTACCTAAATATTCGTTTTTTGTCATAATGCCCACAGGGTTGCTCTACAACCCGGGTACTATGGTCTCTTCAAGTTTCTCAGTCGAGCAGAGAAGTCCTTTACTATTCACCATTCAACGAGCAACGAATTCGTTAACATTGGTTTTCTCAATCCAGCTTTCAAAGAGAACGACCCTCCAGATTCTCGGAATTTCCCGATCTCATTAAGTATTCTGATTCTTCTCTTTCTCAACGCACCCTTCTACTTCTCCTTTCCTTAAAGTGCCTTCAACTCCTTATTCACTACTTGCACTGCTCCCCTACTATCATCGCTTCCTTTTCCTAGCAGCAACCTTCTTTAATTGCAACAACCTAAACAAACTCCTCTTTGCTATACCCCTGCATATACATCGGCAGAGAAAAGATCCCATGTATGTCTGTAGCTGGGAGATCTTTAACCTTGCCGTTGTTGGGTCTGACCCCTTCATCACTAAAACTCCTGAAGGAGGTGCTGCAACCGAAGCCTGGAATCACATATTCTGGCAACAGCTTTATCAATGCAGTATCTTTCCCGCTTCTCGGGTATTATGCCTGGCATAAGTGAGATACATTAACGAAAAAATTACGCTTTGTTGGTCATTTTTCGTGAAATTATCTGCTCAGACAGGGCATATTAACGTTAAATAAGGTAGGTGTAGTGTTTAAAATGGAATTAGTTAATATATTTTATAAAATACGTGTTTGCCTGATATGCAACTGTTTCGGTCCTGGACTTATCGCAACGTAAATGGTAGGCTATAGATTTTTGTACTAAATGTTTTTTATCATACTATTACGTTTCTTGCAAATTACTTTCGCCTATTGATTGCCGTAGGTGCTGCCCGTTTAGCTTGGAGATTCCGCTGCCAGAAACATAAATGTATGATAACTTGTACATTTGTTTCTGCATTCAATATTATGTGCAACGAATTTGTTCATTAGGACGTATTCCAGCGCATTACACTATCACATGCGCTAATTATTGCTGTTCTTGCTTTTATAGCTTGGGGTTCGTAACTTACTCCACAATTGCCTCAATTACTGTCAAAAATTAAAATAGTTAGTGAAAGGCTGAATGTTTATTTTTCCATCTCGTCTTAAATATATTAAATATTTAATTAATTAACATAATAAAATAAGCATAAAAATAAGTGAGTAATTATTCTCTATCTTCCTTTCTAATTACATTCAATGTTTATTTATTTAGCTTTTTTTTTTTTTTAAACATTTTTCTTTACTTTCCGAAAACTTAATTTAATTTTGGATGTAAAATTATTTGAATGTCCAAATATTATGCTCCAGAGTTGTCATTTTTTATTTAGATGTTTAGGCATAATCTTGTCCTTTTTTCTTCAGATACTATACCTCCTTTAAAAAGGTCTCTTTGAGTTTGCTGATGAAGCATGAACTTCAAACACTTTTCGTGCCATATATATAATGTTTGGAAATTTTCCTTTTTTACTACTAAACCACAAATAAACCTTCTCTTCTGTAGCCTTTTAGATAATCTAAATCAATCATTGTTAAAGAGTAAATTAATGTTGAAATCATATTTTAAGTACGGTACTTTACTATTTATATTCTTTTCCAATTCTTTTACTCTCAACTGTATGATGGCAGCTTTAAAACCTTTCTGCTCTTGCAAAGCTTAGATTAATTTAATGTGTTTACATTGATGGTACTGAAGGATCAATTTCATGGTTTCTAATTGGCGAATAATCTTTTCAGTTCGAGATATGTAATTGTTCCATATTCTCATAGAATTTATCAATATCTTTTTTTTGTTCTTCACTTTCATCATTTCCATTTCGACAGCCTTTATTTAACAAATTGAGAAAAGAAAGACGATCTGTATATCGTGGCATCAGTAATTTACTAACAAACACTATTCAAGTTTTCATAAATATTAAACTTACCTTTCAATTCAATGTTCTAAATTACAAGTTTTATCAAGGCATCCTTGAGTTATAGTTTCAAAGTTTGCAAACCACCAACGATTTTTGTAACACCTGAAATGAAAAGATCTAATGCCCTGACATGTGTTATATCAGAGAACAAAATTTATTGATTTAGACCTAGCTACACTGCTTGTTAGGAAATTACTATAATAGTACCAAAACTTGTTCCTGTTTTTACAAGAGGAATCTATTTGCAACATCAAAAACCCTTTCCAATATCCGAAAACTAATTTTTAATAGTAAAAATTTTTAGTTTCTACACTTCTTCTAATAGAACCTTTATTAAACCTCTGTTATCTAGAAAATGTTTTTCTTTAATTTATACTATATATATATATATAGTATATATATATATATATAGTATTATATATATTATATATATGATATATTATATATATATATATATATATATTATTAGGATTGTACCGATACCAGAAAAGATGCAACGATACCGATACCGATACCCGATACCGATACTTTTTAGGTGCCGGCATAACCGATACCGATACCGATACTTTAATTAATGTAATAAATACACAGTAATAAGTAGAGTATTTGTATACTGCTAGGTAACTTCATGGATGAATTGCCATGTTAACAACAATATTAGTATTTATTCATATTAATGTTTGATCGCTCAAATATATTTATTTCATAAATTAAAATAGATCTTTAAGGAATAATAATGCAAATAATAGTATGAAATAACTTTTAATGTTCTGTGTTATACAAGAAATACAGAAAATACATTTGGTAAGTATTAACCCAAACTTTACTGTACTACACTTTCATTTTTAGTTGATTTCAATTTACAAAGATATCTTTAACTAGCTACAAATAAAGAATAAAAATTATGAAAGAAGAGACCTCAATTTAAATTGTAAAATCCTAGGCACCAAAATAAAAAAAAACGATTATTATTTCAAACAGACAGTATAATAATAATTTTACTTCTTTTCCGATAAAGATAGATATCATGCAATACTCAAATTCAAAAATTCTCAAATTAGGATGCAAACACATTAAGCTTTCACTAGATATCTGGTCGAGCGCCTGTGTCCTTTTTTGGGGTGTTAATTCCAATCGTTACACTAAAAAAGATTACGCTTGCTCTCGGACTGATGAGGGAGGGGCTGATAAAAGTAATTTCTTTGCAAGCACTGATACATAATTGAAACCTGGGCCCATTTTTAGTGCCACACAGAAAGGATTCTCTTCTATGTAGGCATCACTCCGATTGTTTTTCGAAGAGCGACCCTCATCTCCTCTTCCCAGCATTGCAAAAATTTAATTTTCTTGCCACCTTGGATGAATGTCTCCTTAGTTTTTCTCGATGAGGATTCCTGGGGTGTTCATTCCTCTGAAGGTGAATGAGATGTCAATGCAATTTCGGCCATGAAACTTATCAAAAGTCTAACATATCCAAATCCTCTTCGCATGTTCAGTAGGTTTATTTGCTCTGAGAAAAAGCCACCATGCGTGTACTATCAGTTGCTGGTTGCCCCAGGGTTGCTGATAAGCGGCTTTCACTGTCTCGTGAATCTTTTTTTTTTGTCACGCGGGCAAGCTCCTCGGTGTTATGCTATTTAAATGCACTCTAGAAGTGGTTCACCGTCGGACGTGACATTCTTGTGGGGTTGCAGCTAGCTTAAGGAATTCCTTATTAGAACCTTCTTATTAGTGATGGGACGTTTTAAGAATTATTTGTTGATGACGCACGACGATGACATTATAGTTAAAATTTGGGAAACCGATGACGATTAGATTGAAAAAGTATATTTTAAGAAATTTCTATTATTTTAATAAAGTTCAACAAATTTATAATAGGGAAGAATTAAATTGTGTTCACTTCATTCTTATTAAAATGTTGTAATACATAAGAACCGCATATTAAACATAAGAAGTTTTCCTTTATGTCATTTTCATCTTGCTTTGTTTGCTATTTCTCTCTCTCTCTCTCATCTCTCTCTCTCTCTCTCTCTCTCTCTCTCCTCTCTCTCTTTCTCTCTCTATATATATATATATAATAGTATATATATATATATATATATATATTATATAGTTTATATATATATATATATATATATATATATAATATATATATATATATAAGATATAAATGATATATATATATCATATATATGTATATATAATATATATATATAATATAGATATATATATATATATATATATAATATATATATTAACTATATATATATATATATATATATATCATATAATATATATATATATATTATATATATATTACAGATGATCACCACCACTCACGGGACAGAGTCTTATTCAAGGGAACGGGGTGCTGTCTTGTACAATACAAAAGTCCCCCATCTAAACGCCAAATTACCGCAATATAGCAGCAGGCGCAGCTTTAAAGTGAGGGCGGAGATTTTAACATTCAGCAGGAACAGAAGATGGAAATAGAATTCACAGAACCTGACTGTGGCCAGGAAAGAAGGAATCACCGCAGCGAACAAACTAGCCTGGAGTTACTAATATCGACACAAATACTCATGTGCAGACACAGCACCCCTTGTGCTACGAGGGCGTCGTAAAGGCCGTGGGTACGCAAGTGGTAAGTTGACTTGAGCAACTTCTCCGCTGCTCGGTACCTATCAGAAAAAAAATTAAAGCACCAACACTTTGCATATGCAAAAAATAGCCAGGGTCAAGTGAAATGGAAAGTAGAGTAAATGCAAATGGAGGAGTTTATAAGTTTTTTTTCCATTGACTCTACACAATCCAAAAGCCGGATGAAACCAGAACCCCCCCCAGATATGAGAGCAGTACTCCATACAAAAGCGGATCGAGAACCTTGGTATAGCTGGAATTAACTGAGAAGACAGAAAAAAGAAAGTCTGCAGTTTAAACCAAACTCCCAGTTCTTGAGCCGCCCTGAGGCAACCGTTGTTGATGTGAGGCTTTCCAAGACATTTTTTTGTTTTATGTAAATGCTAAGGATGTTTATATTGTCAACAGGAGAAACGAGAGAACCGTCGAAAGAGATAGGAGAATTAGAAGGTGTCTTAAGAGACGGAGATTTGTTGTTTTAACGAATTGAATTTCACAAGATTCAGACGACACCGCCAGGAAATTCTATCCAGATCTGCGAGAAAGAGTCGGAAATATTAAGACGAGATTCAATTCTAGAAGTAAAAGAGGGAGCAGAATGAAATGAGTTTTAAGAATGAAGGAATTGATTTCCATGGCGTATATGAGTGGATGTAGAGTTAGAGTGCAGGTGGAGATTCATTAATGAAGAAAGTAGCCGTTATAAAGTAGGCATATAACGAACATTGAGGAACACCACAATTTGACAGAAAAAAGAAGAAGTCGCCCCATCAACAACAAGCGATATTTGAGCGATTTTGAAAGAAAGCTAGACATAAGTAAGCAAGAGAAGGAGAAACCCAAAAGGAGGGGAGCTTGGAGACAGTGACGCGTGGCATACCCGGTCCAAATGCTTTGGATATTGCAAGCACACCACGGCAACGTCTCCCAGGTAGCATTCCTAATGCGCGGACAAACCAAAATCCGTTAAAAAGGAAAGGAATATCCACCACGTTTGACCTCCCGCCCTCGCGCCCGAAAAGCCGTCTGACGATCAGCAAAGAACGGGAATAGATCCAGATGATACTAACGAAGTGAGAGTTGAGAAGGTAGGGTTTCAAAGATCTTAGAAAGAATACAAGCGTGAGCAGCATTATAGGGCGATATCCCAGAAAAGAGTCAGGGGCGGCTTCCTCTTCTTTTTTCGGAATTAGCCGTGGGCATAAGCGTGCTTGCAAACACTGAGGGGAAAGAGCTAGTATTGAGACACGTGAGATAATTGAACATGCAGGGGCGTTCGTCGTCACGGAAGCACACATCCTAAAACTCGGTAGAAATGCCATCCGGGCCACCGCGTTCCGTACGTTCAAGATTTTAGGAGCCATTCAACTAGTGAAGAAGAGGAAAATAGTAGTGAAGATAGCGAGGAGGAGGAGGAAGAGGAATTGCAGAATCGTCCAGGGGCTATGAGTTAGGAAGAAAAAAAAGGAGGCTAAAGAGATTGGCTCTTTCAGTTGGAGAATTAGTAAAAGAACCATCAGAGCGAACAGGCGAGGAAAATACACGATTCTACAGGAACGTCTTAGAGATGTTTTGACAAGGGGCCAGAAAGAATTTGTCACTAGGAGAACCAAGGAGGTCATGGCACTTTCGTTTAATAATAAAAGTTTGCTTTGCTCGTCGAAGAGTATCCTAGCAACGATTTCTAGCTGAATGAAAAATTAGCGAGGGCTGATATGAAATAAGATTTTTTTCCAAGCCCGATTACGCACTAGTCTCTAGACTGAGAATGGCCAGAGAACAATTCACGATCAGCAACCATGAAAATTTGGAAAGAAAAGATTTAGTTGAAGAAGGAATGAACTTGCTTATCCCATCAACATTTACAGCTCCCACCTTTATCCGCAGAAGCAAGAAGAAACTCAGAGTCAAAGCAGTAAAACTCCAATCTATAGTTAGCGATAAAAAGCCAACGACAAACCCTACAGATCGGCCAGATCAAAGTGCCAGATAAAACCGCCCATAGGACAGGACTGGAGCTGTTTGGAGAGGAAAGTATTAATCTAAAATGAAAGAACATATAAGGTTGTGGTCAGATTTACCAATAAGGAGCGCAGGGGGATGTATGTTAATATAGTGAGAAGGACTTAGTTGGTGTGCAAACATAGGTCAGGTGTGTTTAAGAAATTGTAATTCGACGATCCGGGAATGTGCGTCCTAATTAAGGTTCTAATTAGTTGCTCCAGAATTCTTTGAGAATGTTATGATTCAGCCCCTCCCACGCTAGATCAGTAGGAGAGGAAGCCCCACAACCCATTCAATGTTCTGTACATCTGAAATCCCCTATATAGAGGATGAAAAGATATAACAGTCTCGTGGAAAGTAGTAAGATATTCCAAAAAAAGAGCGATAAAATTCTAGTCTGTTAGGAAAACGTGTGCAGAAGCATAAAAATTATTTAAGTAGAAAGGAAGAAAGATTTTAAGCGCACAAACATCGAAGTTAAGAGATATTCGAGATTTCGAGAGCGTGTGGTACAGGATAATAATGATTACATAGCGTTACGACTCTCACTCATTTAGAGGGAATTTGAAAATAAGTTATACGTGTGGATATCATTAAAAAGAGTTAGAGGATGGATTCTTAGCCATCTGGGTCTCAACCTGTTACTAGGTATAGGGTAATAATAATAATAATAATAATAATGAATATAATAATAATACATAACTAATAATAATAATAATAATAATAATAATATAAATAGTAATAATAATAATAAATAATAATAAATAATAATAGTAATAATAATATAATTAAATAACAATAATAATAAAAATAATATAATAATAATAATCACATAATAATAATAATGAGATAACATAAAAGTATACAATCAATAAATAATAATAATAATAATCAATAATAATAAAATATACTAATAATAATAATTAAATTTCTCGTTGATAATACTAATTATTGTCTCTTGTGATGAATATAACTGATTTAATTTACATAATAAATAATTCATGTTCCTTTATATTTCAACTTCAATATTCTCTATGTAATTTTACAACATATAGTTAAGTATCTTTCAAACCATTGACGTTTTAAAAAAAAAATTAATATACAGAGAGTGATGGACACGATTCAAAAGTTCTAGTACTTTAAATTTATAGACGTTCTTTAACTTAATGATGCAGAACATATCTATTCTCCAGCTTTCTGTTGTAATAGTTTCCTTCACTTAATCGGACAAAATAATGCGGCAGAAAATTGCCGTGTGACCGACAGAATGGACTAATTGAGAAAAAATATGCCGATTTTCCCGACGTGACGATGACGATTCATCTTCCCATCACTATCTTTTATTTGGAGACCTTAGATTTATTTTGAATCTAAAAAAGTTTGTCATAATATCTTCACCGAAGAAAAGTAACGAGTATCGGCCAAGATATCGGCCATATTAGCCGATACGATACCGATACCGATACCCGGATACCCCAAAAAAATGGCCGATACTGCCGATACGATACTATCGGTACATCACTAATTATTATATTATATATATATTATATATAGATATATATAATATATATATATATATATACTATATTATATACTATATACTATCATATATATAGTATATATAACTATATATATATATATATATATATATATATAATACTATATATATACCCCTATATATATATATATATAAGGAATGGTTCGAGGGAGAACAAGGGTCAAAAAAGGAAAGGCGTAATGTCAACAAATTTTGTTTGTATCTTTTCTGGATGTGGTGATGAAAGAAGGTGGAGAACGATATCGGAGATTATGGACGGTTATATGTGGGGGCTTATCGGCATGACTTGGGTTGGCTGGAGCGACAGAGAAGGAGACAGGTATGAGAGCAGGTTAGGTGATATGTTTTGCTAATAGGCTGAGAGAGCCGGCATTGACTATTGACACAGAAAAGACAGCGGAAATCATAGCATTGGGTCAGCAGTAGAGAAGAAGGAAGGGAGAGAGTTGAAAATAGGAGGTGAGGGGACTGTGAGGAAAATGGTGGAGAATGAAAGATATTTGGGTTGGAAGTATTTGGAAGAGAGGGAGGAAATGTACACAGAGATTACAATATGGACTGGCTCAGTATGGGAGCAGTAAGGCAGTCTGGATCCCATTTACATGAAAAGATTAGACAACATGAGTGTGGGAAGGGTGAAAACGCGGTGATATATGAAGCGTGTGTTACTGACTTTTTACGATATGCGAACAGAGCGTGGAGTGACGACCACAAGAAGAGGACCAGTAGAATACAGTTCGCCCGGAGGATGTCTTTTTGAGAGTGATAATGGGAAAAAAGACTAGAAGAGATAGACAGAGAAACGAAAGAATAAGGTAGGAGGTTGCAAGTGAGACCTATATTGAATAAGATGGATACAGTCAGATTGAGGTGGTGGGGACATCTTGTGAGAGAATGCAAAAGGGAAAGAGTAGCCAAAAAGAGATAGGAGTGGAGACCGGAGGAAACGAGACCAAGAGGAAGACCCAGGAAAAGATGGGAAAAAGTTGCCGTGGAGGACTTCATTGAGAAGACATGGATTGACGTCGATGCAGGAGCTGAGGAAGATGGAGTTACGGAAAATAGAGGAACAATTTGGAAAGAGTTGCTGTTCCCGCTGACAGGGTCATTGACCCTTCTGGTGAGCGGTGATAAAGTTGGAAAGTAAATATATTAATAGTATATATATATAGTAATTATATATATATATCATATATATATATATATAATATATATATTATATATATATATATAGTATATATATATATATTTATATATATATATATATATATATGTTTATTTATATATATATATAATATATATATATATATATATATATTATATATATTTATATATATAATATAATATATACTTATATAGTATATATATAATATATATAATATAATATAATATATAGATATATAATATATATATAATTATATATCTCTCATAATAATATTTATATATATATATATATATATATATATTATTATATATATATATATATATATATATATATATATATATATATATATATATATATATATATATATATATATATATATATATAATTATATATATATAAATAGTATATATATATATATATAATATATATATATATATATATATTATATATAATTATATATATATATATATACTAATATTATATAAATAAAATACTCCAAGTATACACAAATAACAAAAACCTACACTCACAAACAAATCAAACCTACCTAAAACAACCAACCAAGACCAAACAACACAACCACCACAGCAATAATAAGCCTAACCTAACAAAACAACCCACACAACAAAAACAAAATACTCACTACTGACACATACTCACACATAATATAAAATAAATAAAAACACCCTATCACTATAACTACATAACATACCCACGCATACACTCCATCAAATAAACTCAAACACACCTCTCACACCACAACACACTCACTCAACACTACAAGTACCAAAACATACAACCTCTCACTACCCACCACACCATAACCACAACCACTAAACTACACACATCCAACAACACCCCAACAAAAAATAACTAAATCCAACACGAACATAACATCAACTAACCACACAAAAATAAACACACAAAAAAAAACTACACACACACACACACCCAACACACACACATAATAACACAACCAACCACTAACAAACAACACAATAACTCACACACACACAACTAACCCACCAACACAAAATCACTAACACCCCAAAACCTCAATCACACACCCACCACCCACCACACACACAACAACATCACCCCACCACACCAACAAACCACCACTAACACCATCACAACACAATTAAATTAAAACTCAAAACCCCTCACAACCACCATACAACAAACTCACCACTAAACAATAAACCCAACAACAACCACACACACACACTACCACCACAAAAAACCACGCCAACACACTAAAATAAAACAAACACCACTCAACCATACGACTGAACACACTAAACCACCACACTATATATATAATAAACTAAAAACACACCCCCGCACCCTACATCCACACACGATAGCACCAAAAACCAAATCAAACACTGAGACATAAAACATAATCAGCACACTAACCGAACCCTCACACCTCCACCGACCATCAACAACCTCACACGACACAAACAACATACCACTATCACCAATCAACTCAATATAACCATCAAACCCACGCATACACACAATCAACTTGAAAACCATAAACACATACACACTCACAACACACAAACTAACCATAACTCACTAATAAACACTCACCTCACACTACCGATTCAACTCACTAACTCCACAACATCATAATGAACCCCACCATACAATCAACCAAGTACACTAACTCAACCATAACACCATCAGTAGGTAGCAACATCGCAACACGGCCACCCACTACCACTCACACACCACACATCAACATAAAATAACTCAGCCATCAAAACACCACACAACCAATACCACATAACCATACACAAATTACACCTACTCTAAAATCACTCAACATACCCACAACTCACACATACAACACAATTACACATAACCTCACCTAAAAACAAATCAAAACTCACAACAAAACACACAGTAACCTGACATACAGACACAACAATCAGACACACAGTCACCCGACCACAAATACAACCTAACCACCAAACATAAACCAGCCGATACCACATCAACTCACAACAATAACACCTCACTATCAACAACACCCAACAAAAAACTCACTCAACACCAATCACACATAACATAAAAACCTCACAAAATACTACACTCACTCTCTCACCCTATATATATATATATCATTATATCAATAATCACATAACAACACATAACAACGTCACCTCCCTCACTACCGTACCATCACAGAACCAACACCCAACACAACACACTGCAGCCCATCGAGCGACCAACTAAAGCTGACTCTATCTCACACCACATCACACCTCTCTACGCGCGCAAACCCAAACCATAGCCCAGGCACCACAAACACACCAATACCACCACAATGCCGACGACAAAGTGAATCTAATAATTCACCTCAGATAGCACAGCGAAACCAACCCCAAACAACAACACAAACCCACACAACAACGAAACAAAACGACCACCGAACTGCCGCGAACAGCAACAACCGTACGCGACGAATACCAGCATAGTCCACCACAATACACTATACCCACGCCGATTCACAGCACACACCACCAAACACACAATGCCACGGAATAGACGGCAAACAACATAGCTCTCACACTTCTCTCAGCAAACGATAGCTAGCCGCCACAAGCCAACTACTCTCGCACAAACACACACCAACACCCACACACCCAAAAACCAAACCAAACCATACGAACACCCATGACACTAAACATAACATATAACTAACTAATACTACAAATACACATCAAATACACTACCACACAGCAAAATAACCCATACACCCAAAAAACAATAAACCACAACGCCACTAAACCCCTGACGTCACACCCCTACATAACCACTAAAATACTCCCTCAACAATATACATATCGACAATAAACACAAACGGCCTAAAAACCGCTCAAACGACCTGATACACATCGCAACATCACCTACTACGTGAGGCATCACTAGCAACCCGATACCTAGGATCTAATCAATCAGATACCTACTATACAAAACTACTATCCATAAAGCACACACCAACACCTCAACGGTACAACACCAACTACATCACCAATAACAACCAACCAACCACACATCACAGTATAACCACAATAACCACAACCATACACTCACTCACTCTCACCTCAACCATAAAAATACCACTAACCTCACTCCTCACACAACTCACCAAGCCATCAACCCTAAACACCAATACACCACCACTCACGGCATAGCCAACGCACTCACACTAACACAAACTAAAAACACACCAAATAACCTACTAACCCATCAAAACCAAACACAGATACACACCAATACAACTCAAATACATAATACAAACTATACTACAATACACAATACCAACACACCAACACAATAATATAATAACTATCACCCCCTACTATATCAAAAACTAACCACCCCTATATGAAATACACACCTACACTAAGACACACACATCCCACCCCATACAACACCTCCTCACCTAAAAATCACCTCACTACACCACCATCAAATAGCCAAAAAACAACTACACACTGACCAAAAACAACTACACTACACATATCATAACCAATACACAACAACCACACACTACAACTTAACAAAAACACCGACAACCAAGTACCATCATACCAACACCCAAAATATAACTATAAAAACACCAACACTACCAAACAAACAAAAAAATAACAATATACACCTCAATGCATAATAAGCCCGTGACACACATAAGCAAGCAAAGCACAAAACCGCTTCACACCCCACACCACTAAGCACCAAAACCAGCCCAAAAAACAACAACCAACCCCCAAACACAACAACACAAAACGACAAAACACCCAACACAACCCCACACCCCAATAAGTATACTCCCCCGAAAACCTATAAGATGATACCCAACCCCACGAAAACAAACAACTCTCAAACAACATACTATGCAGAAGAATCCAGCCAAGTCAGCAAACAATTCAAATGATCACAAAATAGAGCACACACTGACCCAAAAAACAATTCAATCAACTCCCTACTATCTCAAACCACACAACACTTTGTATTTATACATTATTATCACCCCAACCTAAACTCTACCCAAAACCAACTAAACAAAACGATAAACGTACAGCACCGAAAAACACCTCAACACTAAAACACGAACTAACACTCAACTACGAAACCCAACTACAAGAACGCTATGAACATACGTCGTCAACTTGCGACCAAAAACAGATTTTATTGTCTTAGTCTTTCTTTAACTAAAAAGCCACACTACCCCACAAGCACAAGACACGACTAACACGACCAACAGACAAAACGACTACGACAAAAAGAAGGTTACACCCCCAGACCACCGACGGACTACATCTCACGCGCGGCATTCCACAAAAACCGAGAAAGCGAAACGACAGGAAGGCGACATTGAGACACTACTTTCCACCCCACTCACGCGCGAGCAGACGAATACAACCAACGCACCCCACTCACTTAATAGCATAACTCTGCCACACAGCACTAGCTCACAGACCCAGCGAGACTTACCACTCAACAAACACTCCCACCCATCACGAACAACGCACACCGGATAAACTAGCAAGCAACAACCAAAAGCCAACACGCACCCAACAAACACACCAACAACTCCCCATAGCTGCCCTCACACCCCCGCGATAACCACACCCGGCTTAGCCCAACAAGCACACAAACCACCCACCTCGAACAACCAACCAATCATTCTATCAACACGGCATTCGCATTCACACACTATATCGTTATATATCAGCTCTCTCAATATCTTCCTATCGCTCAGATAATCTCCAACGACGAACCAACCTTCCTAAAACAAGCAAAAACAATAAACGAACAACAAAATAGAAATCTCTATTCAATAAATTCTTCCCAACAACACCAATCTCATGTTTTTACACCAGTACCAGCAACTTATCCATACCCCATAGACTATCACAACAGACATAATAAGCATCTAGCCTAAAATATAACCAAACCCCAAAACAGCCTTTCTCTCTGCCCACCAGCAATATTCACCTCTCACGCTCTATTCGAGATGCAATCAACCCAATTGCGAGCGAGCATAAAAACCTCTTTATTTGGCCATATAACTAAAACCGGACATAGCACAGCGCGCACCCAAACACAAAAACATATTACATCAAATAAACAAGCCCAATAACACCACACCACAACCAATATATAGCCCACCAACCACCCAAGCAAAGTCGACCCACATCTAAAACCAGCATAAGCCCGCAACACAAAGACTCACAATGCACCGCACTACCACCTAACAATAACATCGCACACTACCATAAAAAAATAATACGTTCACACCTACACCCCTCCACAAAAAGCCTCACCACACCAAACTAAAAGACAACAACAAACCACAACCCCATAACCCAACAACCCCTCACACTACTCAAGAAACCTCCACCCCTTAAGAAAACGGTACCATCGCAAACCCCACCACTAAATAATCACGCAAACACCAATACGAATGTACCTCTCGAATTCAATATCACAGATTGCGAGAGCGGAATAAGATGCCACATCCACCAAAAAACTGCAGACATGACCCATACTCCTCACAGACACCAACTAAACAAACACCACACCTACATACACTACACCCCCAACACACCACCACACCCATCCAACAAAACACGCGTAGTATAAACCCGCCACAACAATACCAACACAATACACCCAACCACCAACACACCCACCACAACTACTCAAGACCTATACACTCCCACACTAACCACCCCATCCTACCACTCACATAACCCGTCACAAAAATATAACCACGCGTCGACAACGACGAACACGCTTGGACCGAACCACCAACTCATAATTACCCTTGCACACTCCACACAAAACCCACCAACCATCCCACCATATCAACCCTAAGAGCTCCATACCCCAACTTTAGGAAACAGCGTACCTAAATATATTTAACAATCGCTGTTAAACTCCGCTCAATGAAATTCAACATATATGCGCGAAGACTCCATCGACCACTTAACCAAACCGCTCTCCCACCACAGACACTTTAACGGAGACGAACGACGATTTGATCACTCTCCTACGAATACACGTATAACTCGAGATCACAACACCACAACATGCCAACCAAGCACCGCAAACCTCACCACACTCAGCCCACACTTGCTATACACAAGCCCTCTCAAGCCTAAGACTCTTTATTTTACATGACGCGCACCTCCCTCACCAAAGCCACTAGAGAACCTGTGCACGCCAGACAAGACCCAACTAAACTCCATCTCGACATCCCAATCTCTTACCCCACCACAACAAACACCATAGAGCAATAACATAATTAAACTCATCATGATAATCTCAACAGCCCACCCATTACACAAAATACTGATCAACTAACATCCTTTCCAACCGATACAACAATGCTCACGAATCATATAGCATATTTCATCGACCACCCTCGCCACCGCAACACATCGACTACAGACACTCACGAACACTAACTCAGACTCTTAAAAGCACCAAAACGAACAAAAAACAATCAGTCTCGATCGACTCACAGCAGACACAAAATCACCGCCATCATCGACACATACTCACCATACGCACAAAACAACTCGCGCTCCATCCTAGAACGAATAGAATACTGAGACGATTTACAACTGTCCGATTCACCCAACTCTTTGACATTCTCAACACATATGAGCAACGCACACCAACACACCACAACACAAACCAACCAACCAACAACCCAAAACAACCACCAAACCACAAAAGCCACACCAGGAACCACACAGAGTCAAAAAAGTGACATAGGTTCCGCCTTTAGCAGCATTTCATCGCATAGGCATCCCAAATTAATTTTACCAGTCTGTCGAAAAACACGCGTGATTCAAAGATCAACTTTTGTTGTGTATCTAGAGATTAATATAAGAAAGTTAGCAACTTGCACACCTGCCAGTCACTCGACTAATTTCGCAGAACATTCAGCAACAACTCAACTCCACCTACCTCCTATACCATACCCAATCCCACATGCCAACGCTCCCCTACCGAACATACACAACTCACTTGAAACACACGACTCGACACCTACGTAACCTTTCTCAACAACACACTACCACACATACACGTATAACAAAAATCCATACACCCACACGCACATCAACAACCTAATAAAACTCAAAACAAACACCACCCCACCAACAACCACACATACTAAAAACATCAAACCATACAACAAACGCAAAACCCACCCAAACAAACCAACTTCTTCAATAAACAAAACCACCACACAACACAGACACACACACACCAACAACCCACACAACCCACACCCCAAACCCACAACACAACCACAAGCACCCAAACACAACACCCCGCCACAACCAACACACTAACCAAACGACACTCATACCAGTAAATACCCTCTACCAAATAAGAACATCACCACCACCACAACACCGACACACCACCCACGCCCACCCAACCCACACCACCCACATCAAACCACCACACTCAACACCCACCACCCACAACACAACCACACAACCACCCACCATAACAGAACCCACAACCCACACCAACACCAACTCAACAAACACACAACCACCCCTCAAAACCTCAAACAACACCATCAACTACCCCAACTCACCAAATAACTCAAAACAAAACCCTCTCTAACCCCACTAATCACAATAAATACACACAATCACAACTCAATTACTAGCATAACAAACACCTACACGTAATTATATAATCCGTCACCCACACGCACAGCTAACTGCATCAACACAACCGCAACAGACACCATAACATCCACAGTGAAAATGCACTATGCAAAAGCACCAAGAAAACCTGAGACAACCATACCTCACTCGCAATACCGCAACCAAACACAGACAATCTTAGACCTGCAGAAGCACAAACATAGCAGCGTCGAGATGAAGTAAGTAAAATGAGATTGAAGGTTCTCGCGCGCACACACACACTGCACAAGCAGCATACCGACGAACCACACTCTTCGACTACACGACCATCCCCAATACATAGACACGCTAGCAACAGAAATGCAAAAGACACAGTCAACGCGAGCACAACAACACAAGAACCACGCGCAAATACTCAGCTCAACCGACTCCACATACATAAAAACATAAAGATACCTACACGTAGGACAGATACTACAAAAACCCCTAACAAACATAACACGCACAGCCCTACCGTAAACAATATCAACCACACCTTAGTAACCACTAAATCAACACCTAACCACCTCACATCAACACACTACAGAAAACATCATCAGACATCTCACAACCGTATAACTAAACTAAATAACACATAGCAACGATATACACACACCACCAAGCGCATAACACACAAAATAATTCAAACAAATACACACCAACCCAACACAACATACCCCTCAATACAACCGACACATCCACACCACAGCTCACTATGCCATAATAACACAACCACACAAATCAAAAACACCCTCAGAATCAAACACACAAAACCAACACATAAAACATCACTACCTTACTACCAACCCGACCAATCAACACAACCAATACCTATAGGACACAACACACCAACGCATCACACCCACAAAAGCCAAAAACAACACAACCCAAAGAAAAACCTCACTCTCCCCATAACTCACCTCCCCTACAACACGTCACACAACACTACGGACCTCACTCTCACATCTGCAAACGTCACATGACCCATCCCCAACTCATATACAACCTAACAACTAATCAACACATACACAACACACCCACACCTCCATAAAAAAAAAACAACGACACCATACAACACACTCCCAATACCTAACACCCCCATAAGCACCTCACAACACCCCCCCACATACAATCAACCCACTCACAACGTACTGCAACTACGTACATCAACCACATCCAACTACATAAACAAGCTAAACAATATACCACACCCCACCAAATCAACTAATAACCCCCCAATCCATCAGCAGGAACTAATCTAACCACTAACCAAACGATAAATATACACACACAACAACCAATACCCCACCACCTAGACAACACTAGCATAACTAACCCACCACTACTACATACCA
The DNA here is from genome assembly GCA_015478945.1 of Trachelipus rathkii. NCBI lineage: Eukaryota > Metazoa > Arthropoda > Malacostraca > Isopoda > Trachelipodidae > Trachelipus > Trachelipus rathkii. The sequence continues at coordinate 16,063 of JABUQX010061027.1, read as the reverse complement.
TACCTCCATTAGGTCACTATATATATACACTAATACCAATACCCTAACCTCCACCATCAGAACACCCAAATCACCCCACAACGCACAACAACGCACACTAAACTGATAGTCACTAATAAATTATCAGTAACATTAATACAAGCACACTACAATAAATAACAACACACTCATCACACAACACACTCACACTAACTATCACTACCAACACACCTCCCCCACCACCAAACCAGTACATATAACCTACAGTATTAATAATAAATAACGACCCTACTCTCCGTACAAATCCACCAAACACAAAAGACCACTCAAAGACAACACTAGCTACACTAACCCACAATTAACTCACGACCTACCTCAAAAACTACTAGTAGCCACACTCACCAAGTGACCAACATAATATCATATATCACACCAGCTCGGCTCCACACACGCACACACACGATCACAGCGACGGGGCCAAACACACCCACCAAAAATCACAACCCCAAAAAACACCAGTTTCGACAAACATCGCGCGAAAACCAACACGCTAGCAGTTCGAATATAAGCTCTCACGCTCCGCTCACAATACACCCCTAACACATAGAGAAGCTTCCACCTCCACACTCACTGCAACACAATCAGGGACATGCACAAACACCCCAACACAACCAACCCACGACTCGCAACGCAATAACCAGAGCCGACAACAATGTCTCATCATCCCAACACCACGGTAAAAAACAAACAAAACACCACGCACCTACTATACAACCAAACCCACCCACTACACCATAACTCACACATACAACATAACTGAATCACAAACAAACACTCAAAACAACCCCCTCAGCCAATAACAACCCACAGCATCAACCAACCACACCCATGACACACCATACAACCACTATACATACTAGCACATACTACTCAGTAATATAACAAATACAACACGTGAAGATAAAACAACTCGGCACGAACTGTAACTCGGTTTCACAGACACAAACAAGCCTACCTTGTCCACCCTAACATGCACACATCTAACAAACAAGCGCTCATCTCTTTATGGAGAACACACCTCGAAATCTCACTGTACTCTCTCACGCACCATATAGACCACAAGATCTTAACAATCAGAAACCAAAGCAACGAAGACTCAAAAGTCTACTCCACATCTCTACCCTTCTGCTAAACACTGAAACCCACCACTTGTCACCTCTAACCCACATACACAACCACTCTTGCACCAGCACCAATCACCTTATCAAACTTATACTTACACACCCCCAACAAGCAAACATCAATGCTATCTTATATCATACTCCACTCTATATATAATACTATCTTCACCACACCCACACGCACACAACCCGGGATATAACAACCATGCTCCCACAACTCTTCGCTTATAATTTTTTTTTTTCTCAACCGTCCACCTCCGTCAACCCACCTCACATACGAGCGAGCCAAAGCCGCTAATCTCAAGAGCACACACACCACCACCCCAAACGCACAGGCGAACCGCTCGAATTGCTATGCCCTCACACTCACACAACCACAAACGCCCACCAACACAACACACAATAACAGCGCAACCATACAGCAACGCACCCCACTACTCAAGCCAACTCAAGAAGCAGCTCCACTCTAAGACACGCTCGCACCACGGCGAGGCATACTTAACGAACACCCTTCAAGCACGCAAACAAACGGAACAGCAATAGGTACAGAGCCAACTCTCCACAGACGCACGACAACCTGTGAGAGCAACAGCACACAGAAACAGCGAAACACCTGAAACACAACACGACCACACACGACAGACAAGCACAAGACACTAAAAGAAACCTGCAGAAACTCATAGATAACACCTCACCTAAACACATACAAAACACACACCCAACCACCACCCCAGAAATAAGCATAAGAGCAGAGAACCACACAAAACACCAAACCACAATAAAGTAGATAACAGCAACGCCCCCACAAACCCACACAAAAGAGGACCACCCGCAAACGTTAAGCTAAACCAGCGGCCAACAACACGGACCACAACAAATCGCCTGACGTAACACCGACTCGCCTCGAAGCACACCTGCGCCGCTGGCCCCAACAACCCAACCAACAGAGCCCCACCTATCGAGAAGAACGAACCTAATCACAAAACACCACACACCACCAACTCCAGCAAGCAAAGAGACTATGCCTACGCCAAAACCGACTCCCAGTAGAAACATCGCAACACGCAAACGATCCACCAGAGCAACCAACACGAATCCAAACCTACATAACGCCCCTTCCTAGCCGGACACCTCCTCTGCGACATACAACCAACCACTAATCACCGCCAACAAACCAACCAAACTAGACCGCACAGAACGCGCCGAATCGACACACAACAAAACACACAAGGCCCCCCAGATATAGAGCAGTACTCCATACAAGGCGGATGAGGCCCTTGTCTATAGCTGGAGCAACTGGGAAGAGGAAAAAAAAGTCTCGCACGTTCTAAACAGAACTCCCAGTTTCTTTGAGCCGCGCCTAGCGAACCGTTGTGATGTGAGGACTGAATCACAAAAGACACCACTCCTTAAGCATATAAAATACGCTCTAAACAGCCCAGAGCGACAACTCTATACCCACACCACCCTCATACCACAGATTAGCTCAACACAAGCCCCCGACCGCACACCACCGACGGCACACAAAGACGACAACCAAACCCGCCGCCGAAACAAGAAGCCGAAACGTAAAGGACAAGCTCAACCTCAAGGAAGAGAGTGATCCAATCCACAATAGCAGACACCGGACGCACGCATACATCTCCAACTAGCAACAAAATCCGACCGTCTTTCCAAGACCAAAAATTCACACCCTTCACCACAAGACTTCAAGCCCACGCAACCCCCAACCACCAGCAGAAACACCATTCAACCCATCACTCATCACAAAACATACTGACAACACACCCAGAGAAACACAACTACAAAACATACAGACGACGCAACAAGATATAACAGCAAGACAGAACACCGGCCAAGGACAATTCTAGCACCAGTGACACAGACAAGCCAGAGAACATCGAACTCTTATGACACTCACCAGATACTAAACACAGCACACATACGCGAGCTCGCACCGCACTCACTGAGCGGCATGAGTGCAATAGACATAATATCGTCCCCGCTACGCAAAAGAAAACCACTCAAACACCACCACCACCGCACCACAACGACACAAGCAACAATAAACAACGAATATGACGAACTCCACCCACAGAAACGAGGAACCCTGACAGCGAACAAAACCCAACTTCCCACAACATAGAACGGAAAGCAAAGCACACCAGCAAAAGAGAGAACAAGTCAGACCCCACCACCACCACATCACAAAACAGCCCGCCACACAACATAATCTACAGACACCAAACGACCCCTCATAGAACAGCAAACCACAACCTTAGACATCGAAGCATAAGCACAACCAAGCAAGCACACACGCGAAGAAAAACCACCACAAACACCAAGAAGGCCGAGAACACACGCATTCAGCCAGCACACGAACCCCCAACGCCAGCACAGGCGACCCAGTCGAAAACGACAGCTCGCACACCAACATAGTACACAACCACAAAGAGCATCACAGAAGCCCAAAACACTAAACCAAACCGCGACACACAGCTCAACCCACCGCCCGACACACAAGACGCTTCGCGCATAATAACAAAAGAATCAAACGCAGCAGCACAACCACAACACGTCTCGCTACTGTCCTACAGAGCAACCACTAAACCCAGTACAGATACGAGAACACGAACATATGAACACACAGAGAACCTATATAGCACAACAACAACCCGTAACGCCCAAGACAACACGACACACACGACCACCCTACACGCGGAAAGCACACAACCAAGCAACTTGACGCATTCCAGCAGCATAAAAACATCTACACGCACAAATAGAGAACGATACAGACACACACAAAGCAGCTCTCATCAACAAAGCATCATATAACAGATAAACGAAATACACAAGAAATCAAACCCACGGAACACCCCAACCAAACCAATGACCACTGAAGAGCGACGACTATCACGACGCTTCACACCGAACGCACAGGCCGCCTCCAAAGAGCCACAACGCAAGGCCTTACCATCTATCTAACTGCTCGGCACATCAACACGAGAACACGAACCATGGCACACAATAACCCACCACTGTCCCCGCCACCAGCACTGACCTAATTCACAACCTGGAGCGGCACAAGACTGTCAAGATCACTCACAGCACGACAAATAGAGCAACAGTCCACTCGACCACACAACTTCAGCACGAGACCAACACGAAACGGGCGAGCACGAAAACCACAGACTCACCAGCACGCGCAAACGACACCATATTCAAAAACTCGGGAAAGGCCACCACAACACCCACTGCCACTCAGCGCACCACGCCACATACACACCCAAAAATTACCTCAACGAAATCTCAGCAACGCCACCCTCAGCAAACACGCGCAATACCAAATGCTCACAAATACACAAGCGCACCAAAACACAAAAGAGCGGCTGACTAAGCGACCTCGAGACACACCACCACGCAGCACAGGAGCCGCGCGCACACATACGCACAGGAACAAAATCGACACACCACAAATACTCCGCACCAGGGTCAACGCTCGAAACAGCGAAACAGAAACTAGCACAGCCAAAACACAAAACACGCGGCACAAGACACAGAAGCATAATCACAGGCCAGCCCACCACAACATTATTCCACAAACAGCATATGAACCGCAAACAAATCTCCAGCACCAGACCACGAGCCATAAACAAGAACTCGCAACCACATCACCCCGAGCCAGCGCCACAACCGAACACAAGAACTATTACAGACACGCGTTGTTGGACCGCAGTCTATTAATGGCAAAAACCACGAAGGCAGCAACCAACCCAACACTCTATGACTCCCAAACCCACAGTAAGCGAGAACCAAGGGGTTAGACCAGCACACTCTTTCGTTTGAATGGAAAGCCCGCTATTTGCTGTCGAAGAGCTAATCCTGCAACGATTTCATAGCTGACATGAAAACTTTTTAGCAAGACGTATAGTGAGAACGAGAATTTTTCCACTCCCGATACGCGCTGCTTCTCTAGCCTGACATGGCAGAGAAACAAGCACAGATCGAACATGGATTCATCTGAGGCCGGACGAAACACCCGACCTCTCATCAGATCAGAAGAAGGCATACCTGAAACCCAGAATACAACTCACCCATCAACACGCAATATTACCAGCCCTACCCCACCTCTAATCACACGCCGAACTGCCAAACGACAAGATACCCAGGAGACACAAGCACTCATACTAGCCAACATACCACCACTAACTAGTACAAACCAACGACGCAATAAGAAAAAGGCAACAGCCAAAAAGGCCACCACACCCACACTCGCGCCCCGAATCAACGCTAGCCAGAAACACACAAAGACGCACATCTCTCACGCGCGCAGACATGAGCCAGCTCAAATCTGAAGCAGCACACGAAAGTATACCATAAAACCTATAAAAACACTCAATAAACAAAGGAATACCAGTTAACGCGAGATACCACCACCTTACCCAACCACCCGCCATCAGGACACAAAGAGACACACCCGTCGACATGTACTTTATAAAGCGAAGCAACTAACAAGCGTGAAAAAAATCCCCAGGAGTCACACGCTCGATATCCCCAAAGAACCAAATCCTGCCTCATGAAGACGAACACGCATCCAGACGCACAATCAGAGATGAGGAGACTCATACATTACTCTACGCCGTATGCATACAGCAACTCATCCACATCAGAGCATAGACTCACACCATTACCAATCACACACGCGACCCCCCTCTCAACTCACAAACCCAAACACACTACAACCAATCACGCCTAAATGAACCAGGGAGGAACCCCAACACTCTCACGCTCGCTCGCAAATAATAAACATTAACGCCACTCTACCCACCAACAGACGCACAGCGAACCCCTACAACAGACACTCTTGCGCCACAAACCATAGAGAAGAACCCCAATAACCTAACACCCAGTGCTCACAGTCCAAGCGAGACACACAAGCATCAGAGAGCAAAAAGCACTCATTACAACACAATAGGGACGCTAGCGCCAACAAACTCTAATTCCTCGTCTAGCACCGCCGCAACAAACAAAGCATAGCAGCCAACACAACAGCCAACCACACACGCCAACTTATACTGAGATCCAGAACTCACCGCAACGCGGGAACAGACACAACCATAATTACAAACACAGCCCAACCGAAAACAGCACCCACAGAACCAAACCAACAAATACCGCAAACCAGTAGAGACACCTCGAGACATCTCCCCTAGCAAGAACGCAGCACAGGACCAAAACCAAACCCCCAACCACACCTGGACACACACAACCACACCACACAACCAACAACAACACCCCCCCAAACAACCGACACATGCTTCTTATACGTATACACATAAGGCAAACCCCCACTAACACTACCACACACCTTACTATAGACCCCGAAATTATACACTACAAGTTATAGTCTAGATATAATTAAAACGAGTTACGGGATGACTTCTCTAGCTTCATCTGTGTCTCAGACAAGCAGCAAAAGCGATTAGGGAATCAAGACCGTCTGTAGAGAGCGTGACCATATTCAAACGAGACACCCACAAGATGCAACAGCAACAGCTTAGAAGAAAGAAGCTCAACCCCAGCCCAACGAAAAATAGATTACCGGCAACCTCACACCACAAACACAACGTCCAGAATACAAAAGAAAACACCACGCTCACATACGCGCTGGAACCAACCAGCACAAAACCACGCAAAGCATCACCAACACTACACAACAAACACCCACAAACCCGAACCACGAACCACCCCACCCCACCACAAGCAAAAACACACAGCAAGCACACACAAAAAACACACCACCCAAAGACCGAACAAGAAACAAACAGGAACAACAGCTTAGCCCAAACTTACCAAGACATTAACAAATACACGACCTCGAATATACCAATAACTAAAGAAAAACAAAACGAACACCTAAGAAATGAATGTAAATGCCCGTAAAACCCCGTATTTACAATACAAATATGCCCATAAAAGCCTTGAAACACACACAACCACCCACACACACTCACAATCCCAGCACAAACGCTTAATCAAAACAACACACACGCCACATAATTCATCAAACTCAACCAACAAAAAACCAACCCACTGACAACAACAACCACAAAACTTATACACACACTCAACTACACAAAACACCACACACACAATAACACACTCTAAAATTCCAACCTATAACACCTCAAACTAAAAATATATCAAAACCCTACACCCACAACTCATAGAAACACGACCCGCACAACATACAGTAAAAGCATAAGTTAATGATCCGAGCAAACACACACCACACCAAAAAAAAAACCACTTATATAAAATACCCACACTAAAACAATAACATAAAAACACACACCAAACCTCGAAAACCCACATAAAGTCATAAAAGACCGAAGAAAACACAAAATATATAACCTAATCACCTCATCAAAAACTACGTATTAACCTAAATCTAAAAACTAGACTTATGAGCTACTAACATTAACTAAAAAGTTTTAAAAAACAAAAATTTAAAACTAAGACTTATAATCTTTTATAATTTTATAATTCTTCAAATATTTAAAAGCCATATCAAGATTAAAAAACAATTAAAAAGCGAGAGCACTTAAAAAACTAACTACACTCCCATGGGGAAACATAACTAAAACATTATGAACATTAATCCCCATAGAGCTCCGGTTAAAACGCAACCTATCACAATCACCAGTCTAAACACTAACTGTTATTGTACTGTAAATAAATTTCCATTTATGAATAAAAAAGTATTGTTCAATCACAACACCTGTACAACAACAAACCCACCATTAACACACCCCACTCACCATCAAATAAGCACAAACTACTCCTCCCACCATCACTACTAAACACTCACCACACCATCAAACATACGATAAATTACTACACCCAAATCAATCAAAATAACTACTATATTATATATATATATATATATATATATATATATATATATATATATATATAATATATATATATATATATCATATATATACTATATTATAGTATATATACATATATATATATATACTATATATATATATATATATAATATATAATATATATATATATTATATATATATTATATATATATATATATACTATATATATATATATATATATATATTGTAGGCGAAAAGGAGAACCAGCTACAAGTTAGGAAGGTAGTGCGCGAGTGACTGAAGGACTGATTGGTGAAGAACAAGGTGCGTTTAGAAGTGGTTGAGGATGTGTGGATCAAATCTTTACATTGAAGGGAAGATCCAATATTTGGTCCGTGCTACGCCCAATTTTTATCCCTCCTGCAAATGGAAATAAAATTCGGAATTATCAGCCTATTTTGACCCTATAAACACTAAGCTGTAGCTTTTTATGCCCTTTAAAAAGTATATTTTCGGGTGGTTTTCAAAACCCATGTCGTATCAACTTCCAGAATTTTTTTCGAAATAACTTCAAACTTGAAATTTGCATAGATGGGTTCATTACCTACAATAGTCACATTTGCTTTTTTAGATTTTTTTTTGAGTTTTGTGCTCAGCGTTGTCCAATTTCCAAACCCACTTTTTTAGATTTTAAAAAAAAAATTGCTGTAATTTTTCTCCTGTTTGGGCGGAGTAGATGAAATTTTCAGGGCATATGTAGTCGGAAGAGATGCACATTTTTTACTCAGGTAATTTCTTTGTATATGCATTAGTTTTTGATTTGTCTTGGAACAAAATTTAACACAAAAAAAAATTTGGAAGTTTTTAAATATTTTCTTTTGAGTATACAAAATAATTATCTAAGTAAAAAAGATGCATCTCGCCGACTATTTAAGTCCTGAAAATTTGATGTTGATCGGACAAGTATAAAAAAATATCTCAATATTTCACTTTTCCAAACATTTGAATTTTTGGAAAAGTGAAAAATTGAAAAATTGAAAAATTGATTCAAGATCAAATTTTCAGGGCTTATATAATCGGGCGAGATGCATCTTTTTTACTTAGATAATGTTTTTGTATACTCAAAAGAAAATTTTTATAAAATTTCCAAATTTTTTTTTTTGAAAATTTGTTCCAAGTCAAATCCAAAACTAATGCATATACAAAGAAATTATCTAAGTAAAAAATGTGCATCTATTTCAACTACATATGCCATGAAAATTTTATCCACTTCGCCCGGTCAGGAAAAACATTATCGCAATTTTTCATTTTAAAATCCCAAAAAAGTGTATTTTGAAATGGACAACGCTGAGCACAAAACTCAAAAGATCTAAAAAAGCAAATTTGACTATTGTAGGTAATGAACCCCATCTATGCATATTTCAAGTTTGAAGTCATCTCGAAAAAAATTCTGGAAGTTGATACGACAAATGGTCAAAAACCTGGGTTTTGAAAAATTGAAAAAAATGAGGAAGACAATGACTACAGACAGAAAAAACACCAGAAAACCGACGTTTTCAAGGGGGGAAAAAAGAACAATCTACATTTGGGTTTATAGAGTCTAAAAGTCGGCTGATAATTCCGAATTTTATGTCCACTTTTAGGGGAGGGTGAAATGGGCTTAGCACGAGCCAAATATTGGACCCTTGAAGGAGAGATTATCAGATTCCAATGAAACAGGTTGAGGGGAAAAGGGGAATTTAAATTGTTATTAGGTTTGATGGATTTGCAACACGAGCATAATTGGATATAGGGGCTCAATGGCAGTGTTAGTGACACATATGGTGTTGGTAAGGAAGCCTCTGACATGGATCAAAAGTATCTGTTTGAAGATAGTGACAGTGTGTGCTTGTTAAGAATACAAAATAGGAATCGGAAAGTCGATTGGTTAATTATTACATAGGCGGAAGCTGAGGCAGGGATGCTGTTATGTCTTCTTAGTTATTGAATTTGTATATGGATGGGTTATTAAAGAATTAGAGGAGGGGGTGGCAGGGGATGGGTGTCTGCAATGATGGGAAAAATGGAAGAAGTTTGTCTGAAGAGAAGAATGAATCCAGATGATGTTTATGTAAGGAATCTGAAGAGGATTAGGTGAGAGATATTGGCTAGGGCGTGTGTAAAAGGAAGGACTTGATAGATAAACGTAGCTAAGAGAAAGCGTCGTGGTTGTCAAGTGCAGGCAGTCCTGGTGTAAAATTTATGTTAAAATGGTGAGCAGCTGCTGGAACAAGTGTCTGAGGTTTAATATTTAGAGATATATGTTGGATGAAAATGATATGGATGATGAAGACAGAGTGTAGTAGAAAGTTGTAAATGGCAGGCAAGCGCGTCTTACAATGCAATGTAAGATTGTTACCTATGTTGAAAAATATAGTAGTTGAGACTATTTCTTACAATAGAGTTATAGATTTAAAGTCACAGTAAAATCTTTTGAGATGTGACATTCTTTAGGCAAATATTATGATGTGGAAAACAATTGATTGGGCTAAGCAATGAACAATAAGAAATACACTGTATTGTAGAGAACAGGGAGTAAAATGAGAGAATAAATGAAAGTACGTGAGATGGTTTCGGTTATGTGTAAAGACACATGGAATGAAGTTGCACGTTGTTAAGCAGAGCCATAGTGCGTGAGTGCTGCTTGGAATCGGACTGGCTGGAAACGAAGAAAAAGTGGATTGAGTCAGTAACAGTGTCTGAAGGAAAGGAAATGATGAGTATTTCTTCAGAGGCGAGAAGAAAGTGCATAACAGGAGTGAATGGCGCGGTTTTATGTGAGTGGGTATGGTTGTGTCCCACCTGGGCCAAGAGATGAATTCCAAAGTTGACGAGATGCCATTGATGAGGCTCCATCGTGAATCCGTGAAGCTCAGAGGGTGGATTTTCTGACGGCGACAGATGTTCTCACCAACAGGTGTAAAGGGGGCGGTTAAGGCCTGCGGCTTTCTCTTTCAACTTGCCCTACATATTCTTTCTACTACTTTTCTGTTTTCGGTGCATGGCACGCACTTACCCCCAGTCTTGGGGAAAGAAGGGGGATTATAAAATATATACAAAATATATATATATATATATAATTTAATTTTAAAATAAATATAATTATATATATATATATATAGATATAATATATATATATATATAATATAATATATATATATATTAATGTAAAATTATATATATAGATATAATATTATATTATATTAATATATATATATATTATATATTATATATATATATATATATAATATTATATTATATATATATAATATATATATCATATACTATATATATATTATATATATATTCAGGCTTGGGGTTCAAGATACATTGTTCGTTGTCAAGTACAAGTACAATACTCTAGAATTGTCACGAGTACAAGTACAAGTACTCGAAAAATGTACTTAAGTACAATACAAGTACAAGTACATGTTATCAAGTACAAGTACAAGACAAGTACTTTATGAAACTTGCAAAATATAGATATTATATATATATATATATATATATATATATATATATCTATATTATATATATATATATATATATATATATATATATATATAAAATATATATATATATATATATATATATATTATACGTATATATATATTAATATATATTATATATATAATATATAATATATATATACTATATATATAATATATATCATTCATCATCCATCATCATCACCACCTTCTCTCCCCAAGCTGGGTTAAGGTGCGTAACATGCACCTGGAAACAGAAAGTAGGAGAAGAAATTATGAAGCAAGTCGAAAAGAAGCTCAGCCTTACACCCCCTTTACACCTTTTGTGAGAATTCACCTCGCAGTCAGCAAAACTCCACCCTAGAGCTTCCGGGAGCCGCGACGGACATTTCACTATGCATCCCTCCGTTTAATGTGGAGTTTATCCTTGGCCGTGTGGCGCTACAACCATACCCTCACAAAACCCCCGCCATTCATTCCATTATTCACTTTTTTTCTTGCCTCTGCCAAACTCACACTCTCTCCTCTCTAACAGGCATTCCTTTACTGACTCAACCACTTTTTCTTCGGTCTCCGAGCTGCGTAATATGCCCACCCACACTCAGCACTATACTATCCGTTTAACAAACCGAATATCTTCCATCTTTTCAAACATGACCAAACCATCTCAACATAACTTTCATTTATTCTCTCACTTACTCCTTTCTCCACACCACACAACTCCATAATATGCTAATTCCAACTTTTATCAATTCTTCTAACACCTCTAATACACCCATAAGATTGTTATCTGAACACATTGTACTTTAGATCAATACCTTCTTAATTCCAGAATCATCAGTTCTCACTACTATACATTTTAATTACAGTAACCAACATACCCTCATGTAAGACCCTAGCACACTCAAGACTTTAGTCCCTTTACCAATCCACCAACGATTTAATTGCACAGCCACCTTCCTTGCCATTCACAAATTTCCATACTACACTCTGCATGCATCCATTCCTTTTCTCATTCAACATTATCTCTAAATATTTAAAACAGACACTTTTTTCCAGCTGCTCAACCACTCTAACATAACTTACCACACCAAGAGACTGTCCTCACTCAACAACAGTAACCTTACTCTTAATCTACGTTTACTTTCAAAACCCCTCTTTTAAGACACTCACCAAATCTCTCTACACAATCCTCTCAAACTCTTTTAGACTTCACCACACAAAACCAAATCATCTTCATATAATTATAGGTTGGGCACCCTCCACCTTCCAGTCTCCGATCACTTCTAACATCATCCCTTGCCACCCCCACCTCTAATTCTTCTCCTAAACCCCATCCATATACAAATTAATAAGCAAGGAAACATAAAACACATCCCTTCCTCACTCGCTAAAATATTAAACCAATTCACTTTCGACTTTATTTATTCTTACAAACGCTTCCTTCCACTACGTCATACATACTTTGATTCCATTCAGAAGCCTTACAACCAACCATCATATATGACTAGCCTTGACATTCCAGCTTCTTCTATATTAATCCTATGTATACTCTTTTTCAAACCCATGAACCCTAAAATACAGTTTATTCTTCTCTTCCCTCTTTTCCCAAGTCATTTGTCTTCAATTATAAGCATTGTCCACACATCCTATTCCATTTACTAAACTCACCTTGTTCTTCACCAATCATCCTTCAGTCACCCGCCGCACTCTTTCGACTAAAATACCAGCAATATTCTTCCCTAAAACCCTCAATAAACTAATTCCCCATAATGCCTACAGTTCCCTTTATATCCCTTACCCCTTATATAAGGGTTACTATTACTGCTCTCCTTCTCCAATCCCTTGGAACTATTCCTCCATAAACGCTTTGTTTGCACATCTTCCAAATTCAATCAATCACCATCTCCCCTATATACTTTTACAAAATGGACAAAACTGTATATATTCTCGTGAAAGTACATATTTTTTAAATCAACTTCACCACGGAATAAATTAGCCGTCATGTTAATTTTAACAAAGACACTGATTATGCTGAAAAACCATTTATTTACTGAAAGAATGGTTTCCCGAATTTATACATTGCACTCAACTTTCGAAGAATTACTTTCAGAAAATTTAAAAACAAATCATCAGGCTAAATTAGCAGCCTCATAAGATATTTTGTATACTCGAGGTGCCATTTCTGTGGAAAAACTTAAGTTAACAAAATTCGACCGTAAATTGATGCTCGCAAGTATGTACCACAAACACAAACCACCCTTACACAGGAGTTAAATTTAGATTATAGAATTCAAAACACCAAGCCTGCCCAAGCGACGAACCAAAATTGGAACAATATTTTAAACTTACAACCAACCAATAAACTAACCACCTATGTAAACCTCTTATGCATCATCAAACAATAAACCCCATCACTTACTGACTGCCGCTAATCCTATATAATCAGGACAGCGCCCTCCAACAGTAAGAGGCCCAAATATCTAGCGGTCGCACCAAATTCTATTATATAGACCGGTATAACTTCTACAAACATGCACGCATTAACCCTCTACTTAGCGGCGTATTTTAAACCTATCTATACGACGCTTACAAATTACAATCCAAAAAACCTCAGCTGGAGAAAGCATCATGTAATTTTTTCATCGAAAGCTCAACACACCCATAAACTATGATACGGACAGGTTCAAAAGTGCACCGGCAATATTGCGGTTGACATCCATAACTATTAATCCAGACATCGTAAAAATCTTACAAAAACATCTGCAAACACAAAATAATAATTTCCTAACACAGGAGGAGCTCTAGTCTCCCTGATCAATAGTGAATAGAGGATGACCAAAATAACATATATAGAGGACTTCCGCAAACAGGTGTTACATTGGCACTTTGGTTAACATAAACTATAAACATATATAATATATATATATAGATATATAATACTATACTATCATATATCATAATAATAATACTATCTAAATATACGTATATATTATCATATATATACCCTAATAGAACTACTAATATAAATGAGCATACGTATATTATATATAACTTAGATATATCAAGTATAACTAAAATAATACTAATAATACAAATATCAATATATATATATATACTTATATATATATAATATAAATATATACAATGGGAGTAAGGTCGTAGATTCTGGCCTTAGGCATAAAACGATTGAAATATTGGTTCTTTTTTTTGTTTTTTTTAATTCCTTTAATGATATTACTAGGTCACCTAACAAGTAGTTCAGGCCTTTTTTTTAGTTCTTAGTTTTTTTAAAAAGGCCTAAATTTTAAAGCCAATCAAGATGTTTACTTGATTATTAAACTGGAATAGTAACACGGTGCGATATGTGTCGGACTGCAGGTCTAGAAAATAGGATTCGATTTAAGAGATTGTAGAATGTTTGCGGCGTAGTAAAGAAATGAGAAAGCTGTTTTGGCGGGTTGAAGGACAGACATTTGCCTGGGCGGGCTCTATATATATAGTAATAGAATTTTTATATGGGTAGCTTTGATCGAGCATGCCGCCGTATCGAAGGGGTTAATATTTATATCATTACAGTGCCGGTTGCTGTTGATTCCGACCATACATAGGAAGCAATACGAAGCCTTTCCAACGTATCTGATGAGCATAAAGGTAATTCATTTAGAACTCTAGACAATTTACATCATCCCCCTATTCAGATATAAAAGCTCATTCTATTCAGGAAAACGACCAGATACACGGCATATATTTTGAATATCTGTTCCCAACTGAGGAACCCGTTATCAACTATAGATCAGTGTATATTTGCATCTCAAACCGGCCTTAAAGGAAATCTAAGCTTTTAAGTCAGTCTTTAATACTGACGAGTGAGATTGTTTAAAGTCATACTCCTTAACCACATAATTATTAGTAATCATATTTATCTATCTGGTATTTATATTTCACTTTATATTAATATTATTTACTTCAGTTTTATATAATACTTTTTGTTTATAAGTTTATCCTAATATATTGTAAGGGTCTTGCAAATGGGATGAAAGGATCCTTCCCGAAACCTACAAGCTCGAGCTACATAAATAATAATTAAAAATGTTCAAATTCGTTTTGTAAGTTCTATTATATATAATATATAATATATATAATATATACCCTTATCTAATAATACCATATATATATATATATACTATATATATATATATATATAATATAGATATAATATATATATATATATATACTAATATTATTATATATAATATAATACAATATACTAATATATATATATATATATAATATATATTGATATAGGCCAAACTAAAGAATTTACCCGCATATTTTGAAAACTAAGATAGGTACAAGAAAACCTCATAACATATATGGAATCAGCGTATGAAATTGTATGGAAAATAAAAAAAAAATTTTGAAAATCTTTTTTTAATTTTTTTATATCTCCAAAACTACGATGGGTACAAGAAAACTA
>JABUQX010061026.1:27500-38142 GCA_015478945.1 Trachelipus rathkii | reverse complement strand
TATATTTTCTGACTTTTTTTTTTTAATAATTAGTTTTATTTTACCATAACTGATAAAACTGTATCTTGTCGGTTAATTATCTTTTTTATTTAAAATATTTTTTTTTTATTAAATTATATTCTCTAACTATTTTTTTACAAGTTTTATTTTACATTTATACATTTTACACTTTCCTTTGTTTAATTATATATTTTTATTTATTAATTTTTTAAAAAAATTTTTATTTTTTAAATTTATTTGTCGAACTGTTTTATGTTTTTTTTCAAATTTTTAGATTATTTTCGTTTTGTTTTTCTTTAAACATTTTGATTATTGGTGGAGCATGGATTTAGGTTGTGGTTGGAGCGTAAAAAAAATTTGCATGTTTACCCGCCATCTAATTTTGTGTAACCTTTTAACAATTTATTTGTAAGTAAACCCCCCTCCCCCCGCCGATAGATCTATTCATCTATGAATCTATTGATCTATTGATCTATTGAATTCAAGTCATATTTTGTTTAACAGTAACACAAAAACTTTTATTTATTTTATGTTTGTGTTGTTCTTTTAAAACATATTTGTTTATGTTACCAAAACATTTTATGCTTATTTATGTTTATAAACTTAAAAAATTTGCATTTTATACCATTTACACTTCAAGCAATTAACCCCAGTAAAATCAGCATCCACCACCCTTTGTCCATCCGTGATCTATTATCATTTGATCTATTGGTCCATGGTTTCTAGTCGGTTCAAGTCATATTTTGTAAAACAAACACAAAACTTTTATTTACTTTTTTATGTTTAATAACTTCCAAATTAACGGTTTTTTATATTTGTCATACCCTCTAAAGCAAAGCGAATGAGTGGTAGTAAATCAGTAATCATTTAAATCGTGTAAAGCAGAAATCATAAGTAATCAAACTTGTCAACCATTACCCTCCTACCCATCCAGTGACTATTGATCGTATTGATCTATTTGATCTATTGATCTTATTGATTCAAGTCATAATGATATAAGTAGCTTGTTTGTATAAACATAACAAATTTAAATTCTTTTCTGTTGTCGTTTAGTTGTTGTGTTTTTGTTGTTAAATTATATATAGCTCAAACGTTCAAGTTAAAATTGAAAATTGTAAAATACAACCACTTTTTTCAAACATATCTCTAAAATATTAATGTTATATTTTACATTACCATTGTAATATTGAAACTAAAAATAAAAGTATATCTCATCCAGTCCTGAAGCTGACATACAGCTTCTATTAACCAGGTAACTAAAAATTAAGAAGTTTCAAACTTACCAGCAGAAGTTTCAACATAGCAAATCTCAATCCTTAACTTACACAACCGGCACAAAGATATTATTATTATTATTTATTATTGATTATTATTAATTATATATTATTATTATTATTATATTATTTATTATTATTATTAGTTATTATTATTTTATTATTATAGGTATTATTTTCACATAGATCTCACAACTTCCAAAATAACGCGTGCGATCACTTTGCCTGCAGGTTCACAACTAAAACATTGGTAGGTTAAATTTGGCTCTCTACCCGACACTCTAAACATTATCGCAATTTTTAGTACGTCAAGGGTAACCAATCAGAGGAGAAACTGTCATTTGCTGCATCAGTGGTCAGCCAATGAAATTCGAGGAATGACTCATTAATCTTAATATATCTTTTGACACATGAGAAGGGGTAATGAGATTTATTATTTTTGTCCTTACTTAACATCTGTTTTTATCTTAAACAGTAGTTTTATTATTATTATTGATATTATATATTATATTAGTATTATTATTATTATTATTATTATTATTATTATTATTATTATTATTATTGTGATTATTATTATTATTTTGTATTATTTTATTATTATTATTATTATTATTATTATTATTATTATTATTATTATTATTATTATTATTATATTATTATTATTACTTATTTTATTATTATTATTTGATATTATTATTATTATTATTATTAGATTATTTAAATCAATATATATTATATATATATATAATATATATATTATATATATATAGTATATATATATATATATAGTATATATATATATATATATATATATATTATATATATATATAATATAATATATATATATATATATATATATATAATATATATATATTATATATATTATATATTATTATTATATATATATAGTTATATATATATAATATATATATTAGTATATATATATATTATATATATATATAGCATTAACAAACGTAAAACCATACACACACACACACACACAACACACACACACCACAATTAACGTCGAACACTTTCTATGAAGATACATGAAATATTTTAGCTTATTCCGTTTTAGACTCCCGCTCCCTTTCAGAAAATATCAACACGAAAACATTGAAAATGATGTTATTGCTATATCCACTTGATAAAAGTGATACAATAATTATTATATTTTATTAAAACAACTGGTATGTTGGCAACGGCGCATCCATTACAGAGGGATTTGACAACCTGTATAGATATTGGTGCCGAGTTACATAATTAATTTATTCGATGAGCTTTTACGAGTCAAACACTTTAAGACACATCTTAGATTCTGGAATCACTTATATATTTATTAAACAAACTGTAGGTTTGGCAACGGCGCATCATACAGAGGCGATTTGACAACACTGTATAGATTTGGGTGCTGAGTTATATATAAATCGACGAACTACTCGATGGATCATTCTTTATCAAGAGCTCTTATGATCAACACTTTAAGACACATTCTTAGATTCTGTAGTATCATTAACCAAGTTTTTTTATATCTACACATGAGGATTTTTCAAATCAATACTTATTCAGCTAGGTAAGATTTTTTTTTCTTTAATATATATATTTTCTCATTTAAAAATAACATTGTAATACATCTAATCAATAATTAATGATACGTAAAGTAATTAAATATATTATTTTCAAAATCAATACTTATTCAACGAAGTAAGTGTTTTTTCCTTAATATATATATCCTCATTTAAAAATGAGACATTAGCACATCTGATCAATAAATAACGTAAAATAATTAAATACATTATCAATTAACAATAGAGGGTAAATAATTTATACATATGCCTAAAAAGTGATTCTTTTCCAGAAACGTGTTGAATATACATCCATACACTTGGGTAAAAAGCATCCTTCGTGGCGTTATCGACGCATCGTTTAAAAAAAATGGTATGTTGTTGTTGTTGCTGTGTAGATATATTTAATATAAGGAATGAGAAATACTATGTTAAACTAATATATTACTGACATAGTGACCTAATTGCAAGCAAACTTGACCTTATTTGTTTACTGTATCATAAATAATAATGACTTTAAATTCCAGGCTAGCCCTTCAAGGATGAATGCAGCTAATAAGAAGAGGAAGACCACTATAACAGACATAACGCACATCTCTGTAGAGAAACTAAAAAAGTCGATGGAACGTCATACATATGAAGTAAAGGTTATTGATGAAAACTTCTTCCATGGACCAAGAGATCTTGAAGCGTCATTCGAAATGGTTGTTAGTGAAGTTGTTGATGTTGTATTAAAAGACTTAGACTATGCAATAGTTACACGTATGGAGGGTTGGAATCAATTCACGTTCGGTGATGGGACAGTCACCTGACGAGAAATATTATGTCAAACATCAGTTATAGAGATATATTAGACAATATTGCGGTGAAAGAGATGATGAGACGCTTGGAAGGTTCGTTCCAATCAGGTGACAAGGCAACCTTTACCAAATTCAAAGTAGCAGCTACTGTGTTCATGATAGCAAAAGGAAAAGGTAATGACTGTAAAACTGATGCATTCGAGCTACAAAATCTTAGTTTCAAACATCGTTACATTAGTAAAGTTCATCTAGAGAAAGGTGCTGTAGGCTGTGCTTTCAAAGCTGTTGTCCTCTTTAGGAAAATAACTCGTGAATGTGTAGAGGTTAAACATATTCATTCGTATACAATTGAGAAAGAGGCAGAAGCATTAGCTAAAAAATGTGGTATGGAATATACAGATTCTTTCATAGTAACTGACTTTGAAAAAATCGAGAATATCGAAAAATGTCGGATAGTATAGTCGTATTCGGTCCTGATGGTAATGGAGTAAAGATACTTTATAATCCCTCTAATGAGAACAGAGATGATCCCTTATACATTATAGGCCATGATGGAGTAAATCATTACTATGCTGTAACAGAAGATAAGTTAAAGTTATGTTTTGAGAATACCAAAAAGCATAAGGCGTATATGAATGGTATCTTTTGCACTTATTGTTACACTTTCAACAGTAATAATATAGCACATAAATTAGATTGTGAACATTACGGATGTAGACAATGTCTAGATGATAAGTGTCAAGGCTCATTCAACCACGATGGTATATTCCATGAATGTAATGAATGTAATCGTGAATTTTATAATGCAATCTGTTTTAAAAAACACCAAGATAATAACACGTGCAAGAAAATTAAGATTTGTAAACTCTGCCTTGAACAAATAAAGGCTGATCGCTATGGTAGTTTCAAACACGACTGCACAAAAGCTTATTGTACTATATGTAAAGAAAAATACGAGCCTAAAGAAGACGAATACCATATATGTTACATGAAGAAAAAGAAAAATAAGAAGAAGGATGATAAGAAAGATACTGATCCAGAGGTTTATACATGTTACTATGATATCGAGACATACCAGGAAGATAAAGGATATGATGATAAAGGAAGAAGAATAATAGAATTGCGTCCTTATTTACTGGTATGCCAGATGATATGCGAAATGTGCACAGATAAGGAAGGTGAACAAGTATGCTCACATTGCGGTCCAAGAACAAGAACATTTAAATTAGAGACAGAAAAAGGACCTGTAGGAAATTTCATTGATTTTCTAATGGACTTTTCAAGTAAAAGATCTAAATCAAAAGTAATTGTGACAGCACATAATGGTGGTAAATTTGATCACCAGTTCGTATACGCAGCATTATTGACTCACCCAAGTTCAAAATCTATCAGCAGCAATCCTATAAAAAGAGGCAATAAAATCATATCAATGGGAACGAATGGAAACATAGTCTTCAGGGATACATTATTATTTACACCTTGTGCACTGAAAAGCATGCCTAAATGCATGGGTGTCAGTGAAAAAGACAATTCCAAGGGTTTCTTCCTATACATTTTTAAATGAAGATACCTTGAATTATAAAGGACTTATTCCAGATAAGAAATTCTTTGAAATTGAAAAAATGTCGACAAATGAAAAGCAAGCGTTTGAAGAATACTATAATAAGTTTATAGGTAAAGAATACAATATTTTTGAAGAATGTGAAAAGTATTGTGCCCAAGATGTTAATATACTAAGAAAATGTTTTGAGAAGTTTAGGGACAGTTTCATTAAAGAATTTGATATAGATTGTCTAGATAGCAACACAACAATTGCATCTTTATGTTTTACACTTTATAAAAATGTGTTTATGCCTGAGGAAAAAATTACTATTCTAGGTCGAGAGAACCCTAAGCCTTTCACCTATGAAGCAATTCGCTGGCTCTTGTATCAGGAAAAATTGAACAATATAGACATAAGGCACGCACGCAACGGGGGAGAGAAAGGGTTCAAAATTAAAAATAAATGGCTCTACCCTGATGGGTTCGGATATGTAAATGGAGTAAAAACTGCTTTCCTATACCATGGTTGTGCATGGCATGGTCATAAAGGCTGTAATAAAGGAAAAGGTACGCTGCATAGCGTATCGGCTGTGGATCGCTACAATCTCACCATGAAACAAGAAGATAGATATAAAGAAGCCGGTTTTAATGTCATACGTGTGTGGGAATGTGAATGGAAAATGCAAAAAGAAGAAATTATTCAAGATCCTAATCATACCGATAAAAATATAAGCATTAGTGAATATATTCAACGTCTTAGCAACGATGTTGTTAACAACAGGCTCATAATTGATGATTCATTGCTTGGAGGTCGTACTGAACCCTTCGTACATTACTATCCTCCAACTAAAGGACAGAAGATCATGTATTTAGACTATACATCACTTTATCCTTATGTACAGAAACGAATGAAATACCCTTGTGGTCCCCCAGAAAAACTAATAGGTGATAAAGTACCAGACATCGAATCATTCAAGAATGGACTCAACGACAAATATTTCGGCACAGCTTACATTAAGATTCTTCCTCCTCAAGACTTATACATCCCTGTCCTCGCTGAACGAACCAAAAATAAACTAATATTTCCACTCTGTGTAAAATGTGTTAAAGATAATAGTTCAAAATGCAATCATGATGAGAATGAACGAGCCATTGAAGGTGTATACACAACACCTGAAATTCAATTGGCAATAGAGATGGGTTACGAAATACTTAAAATATTTGAAGTTTGGACGTTTAAAGAGAAGGAGTTTTTATTTGAAGGATATGTGAACCACTTCCTAAAAATAAAGACAGAGGCATCAGGTCTACCAAATAATATTCACGAGGATGATCCTGATTTCGAGGAAAAACTTAAAGAGTTTATCCGTCTTTTCAAAGAAAAGGAAGGCGTCGTACTTGATATTAACAATATCAAGAAAAATCCTGGGATGCGATTCATTGCAAAATTGTGTCTCAATTCTCTTTGGGGAAAATTTGCACAAAATACACCTACAAGAGAAGATGTAGTATGTACTAGTGATAAACAAGTATGGGAACTAATAAACCAAAGCGATATTGAAGTCCCTAGCGTTATTCCAATAGGCAGTAAATATGTTGTGACAGTTGTAAAAAATGCGCTAGCCGAACGATCGTCAACTGCTACAAATATTCCTATTGCTGCATTTACAACTGCATATGCACGTATAAAATTATATGAGTTACTTAACAAAGTCAAACAAAGGGCATTGTACTGCGATACAGACTCTTGTATTTTTGTCGCTGGAGAAAACGATGAAGTTCCTGAAACAGGAAACTTTTTAGGTGAACTAACAGATGAAATAACAGATTATGGCGTCCTGGGGCCTACAGTGAATCATTTGTGTGTACAGGGCCAAAGTCTTATGCTGTTAGAATAAAAAACGCTAATGGAGGTATAAAATAAATTGTAAAGGCCAAGGCCTTACAATCAATAAAGATACAAAAGATACTATCAATTTTGAAAAACTGTTAAAGTTGGTGTATGATCATAGTTCTGAAAATAGTACAGGCCATGATGAGTCATTGTATGATGATATCAAAAACCATGATGTTACAGTGAAAGCAATGAATGAAATACAATTGTATAATGTCGATGAAGATGACGCACGAAACGATGACCTACCTCATAAAAAGGCAGCTCGAATAGACGAATCACAGAATCCTAATGCTAATTTACACGGGAGTAACAGAGGAGGGTTATGCTATAGTATTCCTACTACAACTTTTCAACCTGGAAAATACGGAGGTGTTAGTATTGTATCCGGGACCAAGATGATGCAACATACAGCTGATAAGCGGTTTTCTATCAAAAATTCTTTTCGAACAGCATCCTATGGGTTTAAGGGCACGTTAATCTCCATTTAATATATTATAAATATCCATCTATGTTTATTGTACAATGTTTAATGTTTTCTATGTACAAATATTCTGAATAATAAAATGTAAATAACAAATTTATTTTATTACCTCTATTTATTATCAACCTTTGCGATAATATAGAAATGTGTGTGTGTGTGTGTGTGTGTGTGTGTGTGTGTGTGTGTGTGTGTATGGTATGTTAGGTTTGTTATGCTCATATATATATATATTATATATATATTTATATATATATATATTATATATATTATATATATATATATATATATATATATATATATATATATATATAGTTGAATGCAATCATAATATTAATAACGTCATTAGGGATAATGATAACGATTAGAATAATAATAATATATAATAATAATAATAATAATAATAAATAGGAATAATAATTAATATTAATATTAACAATAATAATAATAATAATTAAAAATAATAATAATAATAATTAATAATTAATAATATAATAATAATAATCAATAATATAAAATAAAACTACTGTTTAAGATAAAAAACAGATGTAAGGACAAAAATAATAAATCTCATTACCCTTCTCATGTGTCAAAAGATATTTAAGATTAATGAGTCATTCCTCGAATTTCATTGGCTGACCATGATGCTTAGCAAATACAGTTCTCTGATTGGTTACCCTTGAGCGTACAAAATTGCGTAATGTTTAGGTGTCGGGTAGAGAGCAATTTACCTACCAATGTTTTAGTTGTGAACCTGCAGGCAAAGTGATCGCACGCGTTATTGGTATTGTGAGATCTATTGAAATAATAATAATAATAATAATAATTAATAATATAATAATAATAATAATAATAATAATAATAATAATAATAATAAATAATATTAATATAAAAAATATAATAATAAATAATAATAATAATATTTGTGCGGTTGTGTATAGTTAAGATTGAGATTGCTATGTTGACTTCTGCTGGTAAGTTGAAACTTCTAATTTTAGTTACCTGGTTAATGAATGCTGTATGTCAGTTAGGCTAGGATGAGATATATTTTTGTTTAGTTTGCATATTTATAATTGTATTGGAAATTAACATTAATATTTTAGAGATATGTTTGAAAAAGTGTTGTATATTTTCATTTAACTTGAACGTTTGATATATTTAACAACAAAAACAACAACAACGACAACAGCAAAGAATTTATTTTGTTTATGTTTATACAAAAAGATACTTATAATATGACTTGAATCAATAGATCAATAGATCAATAGATCAATAGATCAATAGATCACGGATGGGTAGGAGGGTATGGATGACAGTTTGATTTACTGATTTACTGATTTACTGATTTAATGATTTACTGATTTACTGCTTTAGGGTATGTAAAAAAACGTAAATTTGGAAGTTATAAACATAAAAAGTATAAAAGTTTTGTTTTGTTATACAAAATATGACTTGAATCAATAGATCAATAGATCAATAGATCACGGATGGACAGAAGGGTGGTTGGATGGCTTGATTTACTGATTTACTGCTTTAGGGTATGTAAAAAATGCAAATTTTTTAAGTTATAAACATAAAAAGCATAAAATGTTTTAGTAAAAACAAAATGTTTATAAAGAAAACAAAACAAAAATAAATAAAAGTTTTTGTGTTATGTTATACAAAATATGACTTGAATCAATAGATCAATAGATCAATAGATCATAGAAGGGTAGGAGGGTGGGGTGGGTGGTTTGATTAACTGATTTACTGATTTACTGCTTTAGGGTATGTAAAATGCAAATTTTTTTAGGCTATAAACATAAAAAGAATAAATTTTTTAGTAAAAACAAAATGTTTAAAGAAAACAAAAACAAAAATAAATAAAAAATTTGAAAAAATAAAAGTTAGAAAAATAAATTTAAATAAAATTTTTTTAAAAATTAAAATAAAAAAATTAAACACAAAGTGTAAATGTAAAATAAAACTTGTAAAAAAATAGTTAGAAAATAAATTTAAAAAAAAAAAAATTAAAATAAAAAAAATTAAACACAAAGTTTAAATGTAAAATAAAACTTATAAAAAATAAAGTCAGAAAAATAAATTGAATAAAAACAAACAAAAATTATATTAGTTAACGTTTATAAAAAGAAAATGAGATTTGAAAATATAAATGTCAGTCTTCAACATTTAGAAAACGGGTTACCTTTGCAAGATGCAATGCAATTGACGACATGTACATGTTAGAACAGAAGCAGTTATGTGAACAGTTATGTGCTATTGTATTATTAAACGAATGTTTACTAACTCGGCACCGCACCGGCTCCAGCATCGGTGCCGATGCCAACTCCGACTCCTCCTTCTCAGACTCTTTCCTTCATCCTTCCTTCGTCCTCCTTCTTCCTTTCTTCTTCTGTTTTGCATTCCATGCATTTTTTTTCAGTCGGGACCCCCCTCCGTGTGGTCCCAGACACCCTTTAAGAATGACCGTTAACAGGAGTACTCCCAACTCATAATCAGCGAGATCTGAGCATAGGCGCCGTGGTTCATAACACCGATATTATAATATATAAAATATAATGAAGTAATGGGGACATAGAACCCAAGAACAGATATAGTTAAATATAAAAGTTAGCACACAAGACACACAGATCCAGCCTCCGTGCACAAGAAATAATGGCCAACTCCGACTCCTCCTTTCTCGTTCCTCCTTCTCTATTCTTTCCTTCCTCCTTCCTCCTTCTTCCTTTCTTCCTCTGTTTTGCATTCCATGCATTTTTTTTTCAGTCGGGACCCTCTCCATTGGGGGTCCCAGACACCCTTTACGGACTTATAACCGTCATTTTCGAGATCTACAACCTTATAAACATTATATTTTGAATATAAATATGGGACTAAATGGAATATTATTAACTCAGCACCGCTACCGGCTCCAGCACCGGTTGCTGGTGCCAAAACAATCCGAACTCCTCTGACTCCGACTCCATTTCTCCAGAATTTTTCCTTCTCTGGTAACTCCTCCTTCCTCCAATCCTTCCTCCTTTTTCCGACATTTCCTTTCTCTTACTCTGTTTTGCATTCCATGCATTTCTTCTTTTTTCAAGAGG
>JABUQX010061026.1:12500-20000 GCA_015478945.1 Trachelipus rathkii | reverse complement strand
AATTGTTATGGGTTTCCATTACTCTTCAAGAATGCCACTGATGATCTAACCTCGCTTTTTTTTTTAAAGTTTTCCAGGACTAACTCTTTACGCTGATTCCAAAAATGTATTGCGTTTTACTGTAGCATTAATAATTTTTTAGATACATATGACGGACAATCTAAACGGGGACATAATGTATATATATATTATATTTATAATAATTTAATAATATATATATATATATATATATATATTATTATAGTATATATATAGTATATATATTATTATATATATATTTATATATATATATATATATATATATATACTATTATTTAACTTGAAGAAAAGACACATCAAAATAACCAAAGTGGATAACAACTGAGAAAAACAATAATCCAGTATGACCAAAAAATAAAAATACTATCAAGATCAAAAAACACCCAAAAACAGGCCACCTTAAAAATTTATAAAAGAAAACATGTAACACAAAATCATAAAAAACACACATTGATTGTCCACTAATACACTTCTCGCGATAGCAGAGTCTTTGTCGCTCTCCGGATCCGGCACTCTTGACGTAGAGACTGAAGTCCACTGTGTTGATGATTGCGACGTATGCGATCATTTGATCATTCAAGTAACACAATTGGACGCCACTGTTAAGCTTTAAAAAAATTCGTATGTATCTTGATTCGCGAAACTCATAGGGCAGGACGTCGCCTCACCCGGCATCCACGTTACGGACACGAGATCGTTATCGAACGGAAGTCAGTTAATCACAACGGCCTATAACTGGTTACGTTGTCCGGATTGCCTAAATTGAGTAGTGATGTCTAAACCTTTTACCCCAACACTGATACGTTAGTTGGATCTATTTTGAGTGTTCGTCATCCCCCGAGGAATTTTAAGTACTTGCACCTAACGATTGTCTATTACTTCCCGGATTGCTATAACCCCCCGGAAATTTAAGTCAAGCTGCCCATTATCATCCCCTCCGTGTTCATCTGTCCCCCATGGTATTTGGTCCTACATCATCCTACCAACAAACAAAACCAAGAACCAAACAAATAACAACCAAAACAGCAGCAAGCAAAGACCACCACGCCAAACACAACCACAACAAAAACATAAATACACACAACAAAAATAAGCGCACAACCAATTATATAATATATATATTTATCATATACATATAATATATATATATTATAATATAATATATATATATTATATATATATTAATATATGATATATATATATATTATATATATATATATAATATATTTATATATTACTATAATATATATATATATATATATATAATATATATATATATATAATATATAATTTATTAATATATATATAAATATATATATAACATATTAATATATATACTTATATATATATAATTATATATCTATATATATATAAAATATATATATATAATATAATTATATTTAATATTATAATATATATATATTATATATATATATATATTATAATTATAATATATATATATACCGTGATTTTTCCATGTTGGTTTCGTTGGAGAGTTCCGCGAGCAAGAGTTCGATTGCCCCTGTCAATCCCTGACGGCTTGCTTTCGTTCCTCAGTTTCAGGTCCCATGGCATGACCGACGTTGTACCATGTGGTCCATTCCACACCTATAATAAATATAATAATAATATCTAATCATAATAATAATAATAAATAATAATCATAATAATAAATAATAATAAATAATAAATAATAATAATTAAATAATAATAATAAATAAGTAGGTGGAAAATAAACTGAATAGATCAATTTTTTTAGTCAATTTACAGGACCCACCACGGCTCACAAAGCGGGCACACTGGGTTGAATAATAATAACATCATGCGGTGGGTCCTAGCGTGTACATATTTGAATGTTAAGGAAAAATCTTGAATGGCGAAGTGAATTTTCAGTCAAAAATAAATAAAAAACTAAAATAAAAATTTAATTACTTACATTTGTAGAATTAATAATCGTAATATTACAAAACAAAATCATATGTAAAGAATTATTCGCTTCTCATGGAGATACAAGAAAAATAGAGTTTTCTACTAAAGTGGGAGAAATATCAGATAAGCATTATGGAATTAATCTTTTAGAAGGTGTTATGGACCCATAAAGTAGAGAAAACTGACAACAGCGAATTGGGCCCAGTTGGGAAACAACTTCATAGAAGATATGGGCGAATAGATTTGCGTGTATGGCGACGGTAAAATTTGCAGATGAGAGGGAGGCATCCACGTGAATATGTGAATGTGAGTGATATGTGTTGTGGCCAATACGGAAGCGGTGACAAAGTAGATCAACTCGTTGTAAGCGCTTTTCGTCGGTTGGAGGAAAGACACTCACCGATTGCATGAGGCTTATAATATTCTAGTTTTGCATCCCCCCGCTGAATCATTCATCCAGCCACTCTAGCCAATAAAGATCGGAAGCATTAGTCGGAAGAGCAGAGATAGTAAAATCAGTTGATGGGAGGCGGCCTTGTATCGAATGGCATCCGGGAGGTACCTGGAACAGCCATATAACAAAAAAAATAGCCGGCTATTTGAGCCTTTCTGTCACACGATTTCATTGCCATGTACCCACTACAATTGAGAGGGGTCCAACATAAAATGATTTTCTTTCTTACAGGGAGTTGCGAGAGCCGAACAAAATTGTTGTGCAGCGAGATACCATTGATTTTTAGGCGAATAAGGGATTTTAAGCGCTTGGAGGGTTTGCTGGATTTGAATATCTGAAATAAATAGACATAAGAGTGGGTCTATGTGTAATAGAACTCGAGACAAGAGGCAATCATTATTAGAAATATTTCGCCATTGAAAAATTGAAAGCATGAGGGGGAGGGGGTACTGGGACGAGGTTGCCGATACAGAAAGACAGCAGACGCGCCACACTGTCCAGTGTTTTAGGCCATGAAGTAAACCACTGAAAATTAACTTCCACCGCGAAACTACGGATGAGATATGTATGATGCCTTTAACAAGGCAGCGTTGGCTAGATTTGTAGAGAGAGGTCAGAGCCAAGAAAATGGTGGCAGAGCAGGGGAATACCAAGGTGTGTACCATCTTCGGTCTAGAGAAAGGCATTCACCTTTTGCAAGATATGTGTAAGGAAATTAAGGATTGCTATGAAACTGTGATTTGCAAAAGGCTAGTAATAGGATTTGAAGATCATCTCCTGGCAGTCGGTCGTCCAAGAGAAGCGGATATTGGGACGGGCTTTGAAACGAAGATTAGCTTAAGTGCACATGATGTATTCCCTTCGAAGAAAGAAAGTAGAGATTACCATTCGATCTAAACTTCAGTCCACCGGGGGAGTGTGATCGGAAGGCTCCAGTTAGAAGATTACGGATCGACTCGTTTTATGCATGGATGCTTTTTTTATAACATGTAATAGTAGAGTTGGGAAGGCCTTAACCATATACCTTTACACAGCCATAGTCGAGCTCGATCGGACTACCGGGCGACTCTATAGCAGACGTAAAGGAAACTTGCAGTCAGCACCCTTGGATAATTTGAGGCGAAAATGACGTAATAGTTGTTCAAGCACGCCGACTGACAAGTAGTTTTCAGAGAGTTTAATAATAGCGGTGCGAATATGTTAAGTGGTCATTAGGAATGAATCCTAAACAAATTCTGACTTGCGAGTTACAGGAAATGGAGCGAACATATTGTACGGTTAGGATTCGCATGGAAAGAAGGTGGCAAGGTTCTTCGAATCCCCTTTTTTCTAAAAAGCACGCTGATGATGATTTTGATGGGGAGAAGAAATGGAAGCCATTCGAGTTACCCCTCGTGGAAAATATTGCTCAATTAGCTAGTTGAAGTTGTTGTTCGAGAAAAGGAAACCAAGTGACCGGCTATATATAAACGCAAGCATTCACTCCACATAAAGAAGTTAAAAATTGACCATCGCTGAGATAGAACTAACGATGTTCATTAAAATTTTGAGACGCAATAGTAATTACACTTAGAACCACTACCCTGCGGAACGCCTTACATCCAGAGTATAAGTGCACTGACCAGAATATAAGAGCAAGCCGAACCTGGATTGGATCTATTTGACAGAGGATTTAATGAAAAGAGGGAAGTTGTCCATGAGAAACCGAGCGAATGGAGTTTAAGGAGAATACCAGTTCTTCAATGTTGTTGCCATTAAGCTTATTTCAAGGTACAAAGGAAGCACCAAGAACCACTCCCCACCCAGTTGAGAAGGCTCTCCCGGAATGTCATGGTCTAGTTTTAACAAAGGGTCCACGGTCGCGAAACGATTTTTTGCGGAAGACGTAAACTGGAAATTGAAAAAAGCTTAGCGACTACTCCAGAACAGGGAGAAGCTGGCCTGAAACACATTTTTTCCATTAATTTACAGGAATGACAGGTCACGCGAAAATTGGGTCATTTGGTTGTCCGCCAACCTCAGGATTTTTCCAGTTTGGAGGATAAGGAAATTACAAAAAGCTGTAGTCCAAATAGAAGGAAAAAAGATTCGATTCCAGTTTCTGTTATACAGGATCCAGCCAACAAAATGCTAGATGCCGAGGGATATGAATATGAAGGGCATGATGTACGAAAATAATGTCTGGACCAAGACCACACCATCTTTCTATTCGCCAAGTGCAGAGATTTGATTACTTCATGCAAGGATAAAAAGACCGGATACTTATAGTATAGCATTATCTCCCTTTCACACGTGTGCAGAAAGTTCTGGCAGTGCAGTGTTAAGTTCTTCAATTTTTGAAAGGCCTTCAGGATAGCGGAAAGAACTCGAGTGACTAGCAAAACTATAACCTAATGCATCTGCAACAGCAGCAGGAGCGGAGATCGTGTCGGTTATATCAGGCCCATAACGGCAGGACTGTCGCGGTGAGGGACGTTGTTGGAAGCGGGCGAGATATTGTTTCTATACCGATAACTGTTCGACAACTCTAAAGGAAGGTGACATGCGGGAAGTCAAACAGTCGAAATGTAAGATTTCGAACAAATTGTTGTTTTCAGATGTTTGCGGCGATTTAATTCTCCGAGAACTCATTCGCCTACACTTGCCTATTTAAAAAAAAAAATAATATAGTATTTTACATATTTAGTAATCACAGTCTTTTTGTATTGCCTGTAGAGTTTCTTCTTCTCTCGGTTAGCTTGTGCGCACTCTTGGGATCACCAAGGGGTTACCTACCGCCTACCTGCGGAATATGGCAGAATGCAAGCTTCCGCTGTCCAGATGGCAACTTGCTGTAAGAAGCGAAATGCATTATGAAGAGTCGGAAACCAGTTATTGAAGGGAGAGAGTGGTAAAAAAAAGGAGCCAACTCCGCTCGATCATAACGCCAGCTGTAGTTAGGTTTTAACATTGGCCTTGGTACAAGCTCATTTAAAGTTATTTGGTAATGATCACTGCCATATAAATAATCAAAGCGGGACCAGGTAAAGCGATCCATAAAGGAATGGGAGCACAATGAAATATCGATCAGGAAGAAGTATGTGTATCTAAACGTTCATATGTAGGGAGTCCTGTGTTAAGTCATCCCAGGGAAAAGGGGGTTAGAAGATTTACAAGGATCTTGGACTTAGACGAAGTGACAGATTAGCCCCATAAGGAATGGCGGAGGTTGAAGTTTCTTAGTATAACAACCGGAGTGGGGAGCTGCTTAAAAAGATCAGCTAAGTTGACCTTAGTAAATTCACTACTCGGAAGTAAGGTCGGTGGACAAGTGAATTCGTGCTGCCACTGCATAAAGTTTTGTTTGAAGAGGGACTGGAGAATAGGCGACAGATTTATGAATGAGTATTCCTGCACCTCCCCTATCATTGTCACCTTTTTTCCTACGGTTCAAAGAAGTCACGATGACATAGTCGAAGTTCCTGCAAACATATGCACTTTGGTGTACATATGTTTATTAGTTGAACAAGTTCTTTAAAATTAGAGTAGAAGCCACGACAATTCCATTGAAGGAAAGTGGCCGTGCTCAGTTGTTATAAATATTATGATGATGGTCTTTTTGAGACAATTGTATCTATGTGACTAAGGGTGGTGTTGGAGGTAGTTTCAGATGGAGGGGAAAGGTTGAGGCGTGGATCTCGACGAAGAGGGGCAACAAATACTGGTGGTAAAGAATAGTCCTACAACAGAGATTTGGGTTGTATGACCGCTTTTGGAAAAGAGTTTTCAGTAGTATTTGGTGAAGGGGCTTCGCCATGAATCGAGATAAATAGAGTTCAATCAAGTCCAAATTATTGTGTGGATTTTGTTGGTCGTTGGAAGAGCAACCAAAATGCTCATGTTTATTAATGAAAGCGGTATCAGTATCTGCCAAACAAGCAGATTCAGAAATGTGTGAGGGATATGGAGTTGTTTCCATGGAAATGGAGAAGAGAAGTGTCACAGGAAAGGTGTCTTTTCATGCCTCCAACAGATCCAGAACGCTTAGAGCGTTTGCTACGTTTACGTTGGACAGTTTTCCTTTCGCCTTTCTAGGAAGCGTAGGAAGCATTAGAAAGAGAGTGGGTCATCACATCAAGCTCCATTTGGGTAAGGTTTAGAACCCCTCGGGGAGTGCTGAGATAGGAAATTCGGAAGAAGAGCTATAGGAAGATTCAGAAGAGCTAGGATTACCTTACAGACTATTAGGGGGTTGATTGATGGGTTGTCCGGTAGCTGTGATTGTTTAGGTATAATCTATTGAAGTCATTGCTTTTGTCTCTGGAATAGACTTATGGCGAGGCCTCTTCTGAGTTACATTTTTTACGTCTAGAATTTTTTTTGTTTAGAAATTCGAATGCTTTGTATTTTAGCGAATAATCATTAGCTTGGCAATTATTCTTTTCTTTGTGTTTAGGAACACCTTTAACATGAATTTGAGTAATAGTGGGAGGCGTATTAAGGGACAAAGGGACAGCCCTCTTGCATAAGTTTGGAGAACCTATTGGGTAAGTATGGGACAGTGTGTCTTAGAAGGAAATGTTTTCCAAGTTTTATGTTGTATGAACCAGCTTAGTTTCATTACTGGTGTGTTGAAAGCTAGTACTCGGGATAGGGCTGTTGATGGCTCTTTGGACGGGAGATTGGATCAAGGGCTGCTTTTGTACTATTTGAAGAGTCGGTAGTGTAGGCAATACAGGCAGATAGGTTACAGTAACTGCCTGAGTTTCGCTGGGATTTGGGAGAGGAGTTCTGTTTGAATGGGGTTGTTTCAGGCATGGGGGCAGCTGTAATTGTGGAATAAGATTGCCTTTGTGTTGTAGGATTTTTCCATTGAGCTGGCTTATGGCATTCTCATGTCTCAATTTAATGTACTGGTACATAATTCCCAACACTTCCTTCCAAACAGCTAAAGAAGGGTCATTTAAAGAAGAAGCATTTGTTTTTTACAGTGGTGGTGTATTTTCACAGGGTGTTGTGAAATAATTCCTCCGCAGACTGGCATAATTCATCCGGTAACTACAGTATTTCGGATGACCAAACCGATGACATTTGAAGCA
>JABUQX010061026.1:0-2500 GCA_015478945.1 Trachelipus rathkii | reverse complement strand
CCTGTTGCAAATTCATAAAACCTAAATACAATTTTTTCTTTGTCTCCCTCATTTTCTCAATTATTTTTTTCAAACGTAAAGATTTGATCCACACATCCTCTACCACTCCTAAACGCAACTTGTTCTTCACCAATCAGTCCTTCAGTCATTCGACGAACTCTTTCTGCACGACAAAGTACCGCACTTATCTTTCCCTACAGCACTCATAAACTAATTCCACCTATATTCCTACAGCTACCCTTATCTCCCTTACCCTTATATAAGGGTACTATTACTGCTCTCCTCCAATCCCTTGGAACTATAACCTCCATAAACACTTTGTTACACAACTTCCAAATCCAATCAATCACCATCTTGCTTCCCTTCTTAATCATTTCACCAGTAATTTCGTCTATACCTGCAGATTTACTATTTTTCAACTTTCTCAGTCTACCCATTACCTCCTCCTTACTAATGACCTCGTCCCCAAATCCTATTCCTATCTTGCACCATAAACCACACATTCACTATTACCTCTTCTTTTTAACTTTGCAATGTATGCGGATTTCGAAGTATTTTTCTACTTCCTCACATCCATTTCAGTCAGTTACAAGCACCATCCCTATTCATTATTCTAAGCAGATTCCCCTTATTCTCATTCTTAACCTTTCCCGCTTCCTTCCAGAAGAGATTCCTATTCCCATTCATCCTCCTTTCAAACTGCTCATTTACCTCTTTTTCATCCTACGCATGCACCTTTTAGTATTTTTTTTTCCTCCTTATATAATTCCATTGGATTTTAGTACATTCAACCACGCTTCTTTTTACTTTTAACTGCTTGCATCGCCTCTTCATTCCACCACTCACTGTTAACATTCTTACTTCCTACTTTAGCACATCCACATACTTCCTTTGCACTGCTAACAACTATTTCCTTCATTTGCTCCCAAATTTGTTCAGTTTCACCTTGTTCACATTCAATTGATTTACTTGCGAGCGCTCTTAAATACTTAGCCTTAAAACCTTGTTCACTTAACTTCTCACTCTCAATTCTACCCACTTCTTTCCTTATCACCTTCCTCTCCATCCAAGCCCCACTAACTTAATTTTACATAAAACAACATAATGATCCGATAATCCCATTCCTAACCCCCTCACTGATTTAACATCCAACACATACTTCAACATCTCCTTCTTCACCAGTAAAAAAATCAATCATACTTTTCACTTCGATACCATCTCTACCTACACCAACTCTAGTATACTTATGGATACTCTTGTGTTTAAAGAAAGTTTTACTTACAACATTCCTCTCTCCTCACAGAAATCAATCACCTTCCTACCATTTTCATTTTCTCCAGACACACCAAAAAAACAAACTTTTATACCATTCCCTTTTTGATCACCAATCCAACCATTTAGCTCACCCAACACAATCAATCTGAAACTCCTACTCACCCCATTCAAAACATCATTCAGATTATCCCAGAAAATCGCACCCTCTTCAACTTTATCCTCAGATGGACCATATGTCACAAGTCACAACCACACTTACCTTGACCTTTACAGATTAAAATTTAACCATTAGAATTCTAGTACTCACACACTCAAAATCTACCATGGCTCTGTACCACAAGTCACTCATCAGAATTGCAACTCCTTCTTTCCCTCTCTTTCCTTTCACACCAGCACACACATTTCCACACCACACCACTCATTTTCACAGTTTCCTTCATTCTTATTTTTTCAGTCACAGCGAGGCAATTCAAATTGCCTCTTTCTAAATACTCGATCACCTCTCTCCTTTTCTTCCTCAATTTTATTCCTCTGAAAATCCCTGTAACCGCATACGATTCATTTCAACTTTTCGCCGACAAGATAGAAGACGTTTTCAGTCTATTACGACTTCTCGAGGCATCATTAGCATTCCTGGCAGAAGATAAGTGGTAGTGGGTTGCCAACCTAACTACCACCATCCTTTTGTCCCCTTCTACGACACGCAGGAAATACGATGTGGGCAATTCTTTCTCCCCCACACACATAGGGATATAAGGGATAGGTTGTCAGTAAGATGTTGTCTAGAAAAGGGGTGTGGATATAATATGTGTATATGATACGTGGATAAAAGATGGCGTCTGTAAGATGTTGTGGAGGATGAGTGTATAGAATACGAACGCAAAGAGAAAGGCGAACCATTAAAATGATAAGTAATTCACTCGCTGCGAGTTGCGTATACTCTCCTCTATAATATATATATATATATAATATATATATATATATATATATATATATATATATATATATTATATATATATATATATATATATATATATATATATATATATATATAATATATATATATATTAACGTTAAAAAGTCTTAAGGGACCCCCTTAATTATATCAATTTGGAATATTTTTATATTTTACAATATTTTATTAAGTCTAAAATAATTTCATTTAAATTTATTCAATGCAAAATGGAAATATATTTTTTTTATTAAGATGAAATTATTTTATGGG
>JABUQX010061025.1:25000-30087 GCA_015478945.1 Trachelipus rathkii | reverse complement strand
TTAAGTCTTGAGTGTGCTTGGGTCTTGTGAGGGTATGTTGTTACCTGTGTTAATGTATGGTAGTGAAACTATGGTCTGGAATAAAAGAGGTAAAGAAAATCTAAAATTACAATGTGTTCAGATGGACAATCTTAGGGGGGGTGTTTGTTGTGAGAAGAATTGATAAAATGAGGAATAAACGCATTAAGGAATTGTATGGTGTGAAGAAAGGAGTAAATGAGAGAATAAATGAAAGTGCACATTGAAATGGTTTGGTCATGTGGAAAGGATGGATGATAGTCGGTTGGTTAAGCGGATGTATAGTGGTGTGTGTGCTGGGTATTGACCGGCTGGGAGACCGAAGAAAAAGTGGATCGAGTCAGTGAAGGAATGCCTGGAGGAGAGGAATGTGAGTTTGGCAGAGGCGAGAAGGTGCATAATAGGGTAAATGGCATGGCTTTTCTGTGAGGGAGGTATGGTTTGGCCCACCTGGGCCAGGGATGAACCCTACATTGGCGAGATGCCATATTGAGGGTCCATCGCAGTCCCGCGTGAAGCCCTAGGGTGGATTTTCTGACTGCGACGAGTTCTCATAAGGGTATAAAGATTGGCGAGCCAGGCTCGGCTTTCTCCTATCAACTTTCGTCATATTTTTCTACTACTTTTTAGTTTCCAGTGCATGTGACGCATTTTACCCCGTCTTGGGGAAAGAAGGTGGGTGATGATGACGGGAAGTTTAAAAACAAAAACCGGTTGCATCTCAAAATATGACACTATTTAATTCACTACCCGTTTAATTAGGTTGTCAAAATCTTTCCTTACAGGCGATAAAAAAATTAGTTAAACATCAAAGAAGTGAAATAGCAAAGTATATGATATAAATTGTCAAAGTCCAACAACAATAAATATATTTAAAGAAAGCACGTTCAAACACAAAACAGTGTCAATTTTCATTAACCAATCTAAAAACTCGGCACCATTTCTTTCTTCTAAAATTGTAACATACTTGTTAATCACTTTGAAGTTTGCGCCACAGCTAAATTTTTCTTTTTTTGCCAATCCAACTACGGGAACTTCGGCCCAACCCCTTAATTTTATAGTAATTATTTTTTTTGCCTCGGCTTCACCCAAAAAAATTTTTTGCTCCATTTAGGCACAACCAAAATATTTTTGCTCTAAATTTCGGCTCCACTCCAAATATTTTTTCCTTGCTCCAATTTCGGCTCCACCCAAAATATTTTTTGCTCCAATTTCTGCTCCATCCAAAATATTTTTTTGGCTCCACCCTAAATATTTATTTTGCTCGACAAATTTTTTTCCTTGCTCCAATTTCGGATCCGCCCAAAAAAAATTTTTGAGCTCCACTCTGGCTCAACTGAAAATTCTCTTTCTAACCCCACATAATTTTTCCTCCAACTCCGGTTCCTCTCAAAATCTCGCATCTCCGCGATCCTGCTCACTTCAGATTATTTTATACTATTCCATCTTTACGATAATACAATCAAAACCTGCTTTTTAAGATACTAGATTCGGTATCCAGGTCCTGGAATGCACCAACAGATATCCGGAAAACGGATGTAACGGCTCACGGGTCTGAGAGCTCAATTGTAGAGTTCAGTACCCTAATAACGGAGGCAACATCCAGCCTGGGATTTAAGTTCTTCAAATTCATAATTTTGGCTCCATCTTATAAGTTTCCACCTCACAGGCACTGTCTATTTTAGGAGGGGAACCTACCCTAGATAATTGCTACCTAGGATCCGTAATAGGGGTCGAACCCTGATCCTTTGTCTCACGACTCAGCCACTTAACCTTATGCCACGATAGCGACATACAATCATTACAATTTTTTTCAAAGTAAAAAAAAAAAATAATTTTCAAAAATAAATAAATTAAAAATAGGAAATAATAATAAAAAATATATTATGACTAGAATTTAAAAGTCTATTCAAATAATAATAATAATAATAACAAATTAAAAAAAAACACCTAAAAACATTAAAAATATAATCATAAAAAGTTACTCAATTATTACATTGTAATTACATATAACACTGTTACTTTAAAGCAAACATTACATATTTTCACAGTTATTAATAATAATTATAATTTTAATATATATATATATATATATATATATATATATATATATATATATATATATATATATATATATATATATATATATATATATATATATATATATATTAGTAAAAATGAAATAAAAATATAGTTCAATACATAAAAGCTAAATATATATATATATATATATATATATATATATATATATATATATATATATATATATATATATATATATATATATATATATATATATATATATATATATATATATATATATATATATATATATATATATATATATATATATATATATATATATAAAACAAAATAAAATATTAAATATTAATTTTTTAATCAATAAAAACTGCAATTTCAGCTATTTGACATTTCTACTTGATCAAGAGAATTAAAATAGCTGACCAACAATGTCGCCATTACTACACAGTATATATATATATATATATATATATATATATATATATATATATATATATATATATATATATATATATATATATATATATATATATATATAATTTATATATATATATATATATATATATATATATATATATATATATATATATATATATATATATATTCTTTAACCTTAAATATATATATATATATATATATATATATATATATATATATATATATAATGTGAACACACTTTTAAAGAGGTAATATTCTAATGTGTTTGAATTAAAAGTTAGTGGATATGTTAACCGCATATGGGTCGATATGCATCCACATTGTTCGAGACTATATATAACCATCGGTTAACTGCCAAAATTTTAATACCTGGTTCTTTGCTTTATATATATATATATATAAAAAAAAATGATTCGGGTCTTTCGTTTTGATCAAAACAACAAAGGGGGTAACAACCGGTTTCCATTTTTAACCGCTTAGCATAAACCTGTGCGAAAGAGGTTCCAATCCCACAACTTATATCCGATTAGGTTAGGTGAGGTTGTTATATCATCACTCATCCACTTGGTAAAACTCCTTGGGGGAGGCTAATCTCAAAAATACATTCGACTCAACAAAAACAAATTCGTCCTAACAACAAAAAAAAATTATTTAATTATACAAATCCCAAAATTTAATGCTGAAAATATTTTATCTTTCTAATATTACAAAAAGTATTTTGGTTATAAAAACCATTATTATTATTATTATTATCTGAGTTGCTTGCTTACATTTTATATTATTATTATTAACGATTAGTCGCTCTAGCAATATATATAAATGTGATATATATATATATATATATATATATATATATATATATATATATATATATATATATATATATATATATATATATATATATATATATATATATATATGTATAATGTATATATATATATATATATATATATATATATATATAAAGTATTAAAATTCCGTTCCGGCGGAAAATCATTTTTAATTCCGGTTCCAGCCAATACCTCTTGTAATGTAGAGTTCAATATGTCTATTTTTTTCTAACTACCAATAAAAATGTTATTAATTTTTTTTCAAACTACTATCCCACTCTTTAGCATTGTTGTTTTAAAAAAAAAAAAGGATACTGAACGAAATACTGTATGGAAAATTCAATCACAGCCATCAAACTCTCAATAAAGTCAAGTATAGAATTTTAAGTTAAAAGTTAGTGCGCCCTTTTGAAATTGATTGGTGGTAGTACTTAGCCAATCACAATGCATTGGTGGGAGTACTTAGCCAATCACAATGCATTTAATATTTTACTCTAATATAGGAATTTTTATGCGATCAAAAATTAATTTTTGGTGGAACAAAAACATTTTCAGAGACAACTTTCATGCTTAAAACAAGGCATAAGCTAACCTACTCTCGGGAGTTATATAAATTTATAATAGTTTTCAGAGAATGAGCGATTCATCCTGATATGACGTCATTATTCAAAATAATCGTTAGTCACAAGTACAAATAGTGCTCCAAAAACGGATTAAGTCATCCTTTGTCCGGAACTTTAAATTTTATTTTCTTTATTCAACGATTCAGCCTTTGCTCAAAAACAGTGTCACAATAAAATAAATTTAAAACAAAAAGAGTAACAAAGCATATTAACTTCTATAACACCTCAAATCATTATGATGCCTATCCATCCTATTTACAAAAGTTGTAAGTGAATTATTTATGATTCATCATATCCTGAGGCAAACTAATTCAAACAAACTATTCGGCTACTGAACTATTTTTTCAAATCATGGAAAAAAATGTTTTTATTTATCTATTCTGGTCTTCATTTTTTTTTTTTTTTTTTTTTACAGTTGTCACCACCACTCACGGGCAGAGCCCTATTCAAGGAGGGGGTGTAGTACGCACAAAAATTCGCCCTCTAGCGCAAATTACGCAGATGAGCACACGCAGGCTTTAAAGTGAGGAAGATTAAATACAGCAGGAAACATAGAAGATGGAAGAGAATTCCACAGAACAGAAGTGGCAGGAAAGAAGGGAACACCGCAGCGAACTAGCCTGGAGTTACCAATATCAACACAAAACTCGTGAGCAGATACAGCACCCATTGTGGTACGTG
The DNA here is from genome assembly GCA_015478945.1 of Trachelipus rathkii. Classification (NCBI taxonomy): domain Eukaryota; kingdom Metazoa; phylum Arthropoda; class Malacostraca; order Isopoda; family Trachelipodidae; genus Trachelipus; species Trachelipus rathkii. Next base: position 25,454 of record JABUQX010061025.1, on the reverse strand, counting down.
GACGTCGTAAAGGTGGTGGTACGCGAGTGATAAGTTCCCTCGAGCACTTGCCGCTGCGGTACCTATAGAATAGAGGTAAAACACCAACATCGCGCCGCAAAGATAGAGGGTCAAGTGAACTGGAAAGTACAGAACAGTTTATAAGGCTTTTGTTTTGACTCGACCTGTCCAAAAGCCAGGTGAAACCCCAGCCCAGATATGAGAACAGTACTCCATACAAGGGCGGATAAGACCCTTGTATAGCTGGAGTAATTGAGAAGAGCAAAAAAGGCTCGCAGTCTAAACAGAACTTCCAGTTTCTTTGAGGCCACCCTAGCAACCATTATGATGTGAGGTTTCCAAGACATTGTTTTGTTTATGTTAAGGCCAAGGATGTTTATATTGTCAACAGGAGAGACGAGAGAACCGTCGAAAGAGATAGGAAAGTTAGGTGTTTTAGAGAATGAGATTTGTA
>JABUQX010061025.1:0-15000 GCA_015478945.1 Trachelipus rathkii | reverse complement strand
GCTTTCTTTGCAGAGGATAAAGAGAAAGTTTGCAGACAAGTACTTGAGGTCTGATAATGGCGAAGTCATTAGTAAACAAAGCTTGTTCCTGAGGCTTTCCCCTTCTTCAGGTCTTTTCGATACGTCCCTTAAAGGTGGGAGAACCTTCAGTCGAACAAACTTCCTAATAATCCGCACTGACTGAGTTACCTCCATCATCAAGGTTAGAATTGGGGTAAGAGATTCTGTGGCTGAAGTTCCCGGCTATGAGGCAAAAGAAAGGTTATTAATCTAAAGAATTTTCAAGATTGGACCTGGTTATGAAGAAAGGAACCAACCCACCCAACATGACATCAAATCATTTAGACATGCCACATGAATCTTTTTCGCAGATTACTAAACATACAAAATGAAAAGATGAGGATTAGTTCAAACAATTCTAATTACTATGGTAACATACCGGTATATTTGAAGATTGGTTCTATTTTGCAAAACTTATTTTTTTTTTTTACTTGTTTACTACACTCTGGGGACATAATTCAAAAACTTTGTGGGATGGTTCCTTTTTTGCATAATAACAAACAATGCGAGTTGCTTGACATGTATTTTGAATGTTAAATATATCCTAGATAAAAAGCGATTTCTTGTTTTGAAAAATTTAGCCCTAAATAGGATACCTACTAACATTTTTCAATAGGATAGAAATACGACACCTACTAACATTTTTCAATAGGTTAGAAATAGGACACCTACTAACATTTTTCAATCTTCTATGAAGAAACTCTAGTATCTTTACAACTGCAGACATGTCTTTTCCATGATATTCTGCAATATGATCTGGCTCAGGGCCAACACCTCCAATAGCACCACAAAAGCCTGCCGATGCAGAAAATGATTCCAGTTTTGGCAATGGCTGAGTTAACTCGTCATAAAATTTTGGAGGAATAACCAAAAGTAGGTTGACTGTGTTGCTGTAATAAAAACAAATTATGATTGAAAAACAAATTAACAAAATGTTTGCAAACATTATTACTTATAAATTACAATATTACTTATAAATATTACTTATATACTAACACTATATCTTAAACAATTAATTAATAGAAATAGTGCCCCCTCCTTGTCCATATAATTAATAAATCAGATTAACAAATAGAGATTATTGACTAAAAATTAATAATAATAATAATAATAATAATAATAATAATAATAATAATAATAATCCCTGAGTGCGGGGTAGAAGCAATTTCCATAACATATGTTCTGCGTGTCGTTATAGGTGATTATAAGGGCGGTAGCAGCTGGGTTGGGGCTCCTCTACCTCTTATTTATACTCTAGAAATGCTCATGCATGCGTCGGATTTCTGGTGCATAAATAAGTGGTAGAGGGAACCCAACCTCATCTACCACTATCCTTTACAGTCGCCTCTAACGACAAGCAGAACGTACGTTGTGGAAATCCTTTCTTCCCACACATACAAGGATAATTAAACATATTTTCAGCAATATAATTCAATGTATCGCACATGAAAATAATTCTTATCAATATATTTTCGTACTTTCTCCTTAGTTTCAATTAATAGTGTTTATTCTGAATTTTATTTTAAACTAAAAGAATTTGATAAAAGGAAGGTTGATGATGTCTGCCATAATTACTCTGAATTTTTCCTAGTCTCTCAATGCAGCCTGCAAAAATATTCACCAGAAAAGCCACCGAGCATGCTTGACAATTGACAGGGTTACAGAGACGGATTTTTTTTTCTTTTTTGGTGGACCTGAATGAAGCTGCAGCCAAAAAAAAATTTATGTAAATGGATCAGTAGCTATAGCTTATAGTCGGAGCATCTTGTAGCCGGATAACAGAGCAAGCAAATTTTACATGTTCAATAGTTTTGCTTTTTGAAATAATGAATAAACAAAAGATTGTAAAGCGAAGAAACGATCCCATAGATTAGATTAAATAAGATTATATTGGTAGGGTGATCGAGGCCCCATGTCACTGCGACTCAGATAGATCTTTTGTGACATCGAACTTACTCATGTCCTAATTGTTTACAAATCCTCAAAACAAAATCATGGTCTTTTCACTACAATATTCATAATGACAAGCATTTTAAGCAGATAAATTTCAAATTATAGGAAAAAGATTTAAAGAACCAGTTAAGTTACTTATTCTTCGTACTATAAAGTATGGACTCAACCTTAGTACTAACGTTTGTGAACTAAGCAAAGCCTACCATCACAAAATTGATGGTGCAAAGAAAATGTACATTTCTGTGACGTACATGTGTTCGAACATACTGAAAAAATGGAAAGCGTACAAACATATACTGGTGTACAAAAAAAATATAGGAGCTAGTCAGTGTTGGGAAAACAGAATGATATATTTCTGACCTAATTTCATAAATTACCAAGACAATGCTTCGAATTGGTGTACCCATGACACTCCCAAAATTTCAAAAATAAGAGCAGAATTTTTTAACCCAGGAAGGTTTTATTTAATTTAACAAACCTCTTTTAATATAAACGAAAGTCAGAGTAACAATTTTTACAAGATCTTAGAAGGAATATTTGTAAAAGTAAATACGGTACATTTACCTGTGTAGGTCATCGGTTCTCTTGAGGTTATGACCCTGAGATAACAAGAACGTCCTCAATACAACTATAAGTCGTATGCAATGAGCCTCTTCCTCCTCATCAGGATTATTCCTGTCTATATGTAAAATCAAGTTGTAGAGAACCTTTAAAACATTGACAATAAGATCGCAGTCATCATCCTGTAAAAGTCAATAAATCTTTTAAATTTAAATCATAAAACTTTCCAATGTATCTTACTCCTGCCAGAAAGATGACACAAGAGAAATTTTTCTAATTTGTATCACATGAGGATTATGTTATAAGTACATTGGCCATTTCAATCAGTAAAAATTGAATTCAAATTTTACCGATTCGAGACCCAAAATTTTTAAAAATAAACAATTTTTTTTCCTCACTCCGAACAATTTCATATTTTTTATTTTTGACTTGTGTCAATTATTACGGCGCGTTTTTCTAATATTTATATTAATTTTTATATTATATTTTATATTATATTTATATAATATTAATATTTATATTAATACTACTTTAACCGTGAATTTTCTTTCTTAACAGAAGAGAATAGCAAAAGATTAACATTCTTCAAAGTTATAAAAACTAATTTTAAATACAATAACCAATTTATACTATTCTTTTATAGTATAAATATATTTTATCCTTTAATAGTATAAATTGATAAATCTATAATAAATCAAGACCAGTTTTAGGGTAAATTTTTCAAAATTAAGGCATCAAATTATTTATTGGTAGTTATTAAACGTAGGAAAAGGAATATAATACCTACTAATTAAAAAAAAAAAGTTATAAACATACATAAAATATTACTTTTATAAAAATGCTAATAATATCATCCTTCAAAAAAAAATTCCGTTTAACAAATCAAGGCTAAGCAACGAAGCCACAATGTTTTGGATGGAGTTTTGGGTCAAATACATTTTTTTTTCTTTTGTGGAACCAATGCCGAATAAAGTTTTTGGGTACAGTCTGAGCAAGATATTTTTTGATTTTTTTTTTTCTTTTTTTTTGGTGGAGCACGCCAAAGATGAATAATAATAAAAAAAAGTATTTATACAACACAATACATGGGTCCGGAGGCGAAACCGAAGTCGGAGCCATACAAATAATTTAGTAGTAGTAGTAATTTTAAAATGATCGAGCCGGAGTCAGATTTTATTTTATATAAAGTTTTACGCCTCACGGGCGTAGCCCTATTCAAGGTATTGAACTTACTCTTATTAATTTCTACCCAGATTTCGGACTAGGAATCGAACCCTAACCCTTTGCTTCGCGACACAGTCTCGCTGCCGTTGAAGCCGAAAAAAAAAAAAAAACCTTTCTGCAACCTTGTTACAAAGCAAGCCTTACTTTATAATTTCATTATCAAAATCGCTAATAATATCTTAATAATTGAAAACCTATTACCCAAAAACAATCCTAGTTCAAGTACCTAACTTACTGCAAACTAATTCTAGTACTTAACTTACTATAAAGCTAGTTCTAGTACTTAACTTACTGTAAAAACTATTATAAATCCACCTTTCACTTACGTCAAAATATAATGTTTCATGAACCCTGTGTCGTAAGGACAAAGCCTGGGCTCTTTCCTGTTGCGTTTTTAGAGTCTCATCCAGAATCTCTATCAAGTAATTAAGACAATGGTATTCAGACCTTAAGGATGGTCTTACATCCTGACAAAAGGCAGTGATGAGAAAGAGAATTCTCATATCGAAGCATTTGACTTTATTAGGTAAGTCTGGATCACGGAATGTTCTTAAGCGACACATCAGTCCAGGAATGCAAGAATTTCCGCAACAAAGCCTCTGCACTGCAGAGCTATTATAGATCATATTGCTTAAGCACTTCTGAGCCTCCATAACAACTGGAAAAAAAAAATATACTGATCTGAAAACCCTTGTATTATCATAAATTTTCTTTATATACTAGAAACAAAAGTGTGGTGCAAGTTAAAACAAATACAATAAGTAATAATAATAATAATAATAATAATAATAATAATAATAATAATAATAATAATAATAATAATAATAATAATAATAATAATTTTAACAATTATTTTCAAGATATTTTCAAAAATGAACAAAGACAACTACCCGTTCCAAAAAATGCTAAAGCTTTGTATTTGTTTAATTCTATTATAGAAAGGAAAACAAATAATAATAATAATAATAATATTTTTTTAAATTAAAAAGCAAATTAAATTAAAAGTATTAATTAAAATGAATTAAAATTGGAATGAAACAGGAATTAAAAGTATGTATGTCGATGGTGGAGGGTGTGTAATAATGAATGGAGTGGAGAATGAATGGTTTAATATTAATAACAAAGCAAAGAAGGGATGTGCTATGTCTCCATGGCTCTTTGATTTGTATGTTAATGGGGTGGCAGGGGAAGGTGTTAGACTGATAGAGAATGGTAGGGAATGAAGGGTACCTTGCTTATTGTACGCAGATGATTTGATTTGTGCGCTGAATCTGATGAAAATTTGAGAAAATAGATAGAGAATTTGTCAGGGTGTGTCAAAGGAGGGGTTTGAAAGTAAATGTAAATATTGCAGAGTGATGGGGGTGGATGAGAAAGTCCGCAGTGTAAAATCATGTAGGATAATAGACAATTGAAACAAGTATAGCAGTTTAAATATTTAGGTTGTATGTAGAATGAAAAGGGAACAGATGCTGCAGAGCGTAGTAGGTAAGTTGCGAGTGGTAGGAAAGTTGTTGAGTGGTAGGAAAGTTATGAGTGGTAGGAAGGTGGCTGGTGCAATTAATATCTTTGATGAATTTAAGGGAACTAAGTCTGTGAGCTATGATACTGCATGAGGATATTTTGTTACCGGTGTTAATGTATAGTATTGAAACTATGGTGTGGAATAAGAGGTATAGATCTAAGACGCACTCTGTTCAGATGGATTTTTAGGCGTGTGTTAAGTGTGAGAAGAATTGATAAAATGGAGAATGAGCGTGTTGGCAAGTTGTGTGGTGTGAGGAAAATAGAGTAAATAAGAGAATAACTGAGTGTATTAAAATGGTTTGGTCATTTGGAAAGGATGGATGGTAGTCGATTGGTTAATATGTTGTATAGTAGTAGTAAGTTGGGAAGCGACCGTCTGGGAGAGCTAAGAAAAAGTGGATTGAGTCAGTAGAAGAGTGTCTGAAGGAAAGAAATGTCAATTTAACTCCAACGAGTAGAATGGTGCATAATAGAGGGGAAATGGGGTGGTTTTGGGAGGGGGAATGGTTATGGGCCTGGACCAGGGGATGAATCCTGACAATGACGAGATACCACAGTTGGGGCTTGTCATGGTGTTTGAAGCTCTAGGATGGATTTTGGCTGCGACAGGCTGGGCTTATGATGGGAGGGTATGGAGAAGGGGGTGGGGGTTCTTTTCGACTTAGGCATGTTCCTCTACTTAACTATTGTTTTCGGTGTATGTTTGGGCACCTCACCCACAATCTGCGGGAAGCCGTGGGAAGGCTGAATAATAATAATAATAATAATAATAATAATAATTATTATTATTATTTCCTTGTAGAGAAATTAAATGAATAACTTTTATTTAGCTAAACTACTCAAACAGTTCTCACCTTCATAATTCACCTGCTTGTTAAGGTGTTCAATTGCTTCTTCCTTCGATACAAGACCCGCTAATCGTACAACTAACTTCACATGCTCTCCATCAATTACTCCATTGAAGAGTGTTTTATCTCGACTGGAAATATAAGAAGAAGTTAAAGGACTAGCTTTTTTTCTTTTAACATAGATATATATTTCAACTTGCTTGCATAGCTCAGTGGTTAGACCGATAACAAATTTACAAATACATAATAAGACTACAAATTTATTTCTTTTAATATAAACAGTCTGTGCGGATCTTGGGTGTAATAAAATTCGACACTCAATCTCTTTCAGGATGAATAGTAAAAAACATTCAAATCCAATTCCAGTTATTTCAACCACAATTCCGATTCTGGTTCAAATCCCACCCAGAATTTACCAATTTCACAATTTCAGGCAGATTTTTATTCAGCAGCCTTCGTTATATAACAATACTTATAAATTAATATTGGGGTTCTTAGCCTATTCATCAAATCTGGCTTTTACTATCACCTCTCGGTTGTAAACAAGCTAAGCCACAGCCATTTTTTGGGGGGGGGAACAATGATCCTTAGGTATGATGCAAAAAAAAAAAAAAATATAATGGGTAAACATTGAGAATAACAGATCCTTCAAAGATATCAACTATAGTTGGTGACAAACAAAGTGCGGCTGGTCACACACAATTTCGTGTCAAGGTAAAGTGGTTGTTGTTAAAATATATAAATGCAGTGTGAATTGCAAAAGAGAGGTGGTGTGGAAAATTGCGCGCTCAGCCAACCCCAATATTAACACGGGTTTACATTTCAAACTGTCTTTTATTGATTATTATTATTATTATTATTATTATTATTATTATCTTCAAATAAAATATTCATATAGCTACTGACTGATAAATGTAAATAAAATGTTAAATGTTAAATAATTATCTTCAAATAAAATTTATAATTAAAATTTAATATTTAATAATAATAATAATAATAATAATAATAATAATAATAAATAAATAAATAAAAGTCGCTTACCTTAAGATCCTAAGGGTCTTCAAACAAGAAAGTTTTATATTTTCATTGCTCGTTGGTGACAAATTTTTTATAACAATTTTCCAAAGCCTTCCGTACAAATCTTGGCTCAAGTCAGTAGGACTAATCTGACCTTCATTCTGCGACAAGCAAATCAAATCAAAAATACTTTATTCTCTCAATGGTATTTAGTACACAACACTTATCATTAAAAAAAAAAGAGCAATTAATATACATATAAAAAAAATACATTGACCGAGTAAATGGACATCTGAGGAGACGTTTTCGTCCTTTGAGGCCATGTTTCATAATCAATTTTATATTTACATAGAGAAATCGTAAATTAAATCAGTTAATATAATATTAAATAATCCTAACATTAATAGCTAGGATTTCTTTACAATTCATATTAATATGAATATAATAATATAAATAATAATAGTACTAATATAAGTAATAACAATGATATAACATTAGTAAAATATAAATCTAATGAAAAAAAAAAATAATACGATAAACATCCTAATACTCCACTTCTACTACTAGCTATTAATATTAATTGTAAAAGTTGTTATTTCTCATAATAATGAGAAAAAATAATAATAATAATAGATTAGTTGAAACTATAAATAGATAAGAATAAATATGTACGCTTTTGTTTAATGTTACAAACAATTAATTTAAACTGCATAATACAATTAATAATAATAATAATAATAATAATAATGAAATAATAATTAATAATAATAATACCATAACTAGATAAAAATAAAGACGAGAAGACAAAATGATGAAAAGAAAAAAGAAAAAAGAAGAAAAGAAAAAAGAAAAAGAAAAGAAAGAAAAAAAAAAAAAAAGAAAAAAGAAAAAGAAAAAAGGACAACAACAACAACAACATAACACCAACAAACAACAACAACAGAGATCCGCATCCGCATCGGCATTTGCGGAACATCCGCCACCTAAATGACATTCCGCATCCTCACTTAACCATACACAGCTGCATCCGCTTTTGAAAAAATGAGGATGTTTCTAATTTGATTAATGCACATAAAATAATAATTATTTGGCATCTTTATCATGGAGTTTATGGGAATAATTGTAATTTGAAGTTCGAATTTCCGTATAGTATATATATGATATATATATATATATATTATATATATAATATATATATAATATATTTAATATATATAATATATAAATATATATATATATAAATATATATATATATAATATATTACTTAAGTTGCTTACAGACCCGCAACGTAAACTATTGACAGAAGGATCCCCTTAAAATGCTGTTGAACCTATTTTTTATCTATTAAACACAAAAATTCTTTAAAAAATGTCCGTTTCAAATTTTAAGCAGCATGATTTTCTTGTTTATTGACCATAATTTTTTTTCTATTTTGTAGACACGGTTTATTCAAACAAAATTCATGGACTTCCCATGGATCACCTTAATCCCTCACCGATGAGCAACACTTTTCATGGAGTTTTGCTGAGCATAAGTTAACTTGTTCAACATCACACATTACAGAATATCTTTGGAGAAGTAATTGTCGACGACGTTTTTGCAGTAATTCCCTGCCATCTCGATCCCCACTCTCTTTGAGCACTTAAACAGCCCACCGCGTCCAGTCCATAAATTTACGATGGAGTTTTCACAAAGTGGCTTCTTGCCCTTCTTGGATGTTCTTTTTCATGTGGAAGATGATGGGCGAGTCATCACTGACATCTACCGTAAACCCGCACATATTGACGCTTACACAATGGTATTCGGCACATGCCCTTTCAACTAAGATTGGGAGTATTGGCGTCGCAGATTTGAGGGCCTATAGGATTTGTAGCCCAATTAGGATTGAGGAACAACTGAAACGATCCGAGAGACTTTTGTTAATCTACACTATCCTCTTCATATTTTTTATAGGGCCCATGTTAGGGCCAGGAGGACTTTTTACCAAGGACAAGAAGATCCTCTCACAGGACGCATTTATTTGAATATCTCCACTGACAACCACAATATCTATAAAAATTTACTCCCAGAACAAGTGGCTCCTGTCAAGAATGTCGTGAAATTGAAGTGACTATTACAACAGCAACCAAAAACCCCTTCCACTCAAGCTCAACCCGTCCCGTGTGTGTTTACAACATAGAATGTAGTCAGTCATTTTACTATTATCGGTGAAAGACGGGATCTGAAGAGAAGAATTTATCAAATAAAAGGATTTGTCAATGGATAACCTGTCAATGAACTCGGCTTTAGTTAAACACAGGACTCTTCAACCATGGGCCTTTATCCCAGTCGACAAGTTCTACAAAAACAACAACATACATCATCTCGTAAGTTTACCGAAAGTTTCTGTATTTATATCTGCAGGAACCGAGTCATGAAAAATTTGGAGTGGGAAGAAAATTTGATCATATGACGAATAATATACTACTGACGGACAAAAAATGGCAAATCTTGTTAGAAAATTAAATGGTAAACCAACTTGAAATCTACCTGTAATTGTTCTTTGTAATGTCTTTGTTTCTACTAAGAGGATTAAACAAAGTGCTATAAATGCACGGAAAAAACTTCTTCATTTTTTAATGATTTTAAGGTCATTTTTTTAAAGATGTCTAATTCTTTATGCGATTTTTGTGTTAATAGTTAAAATAAAAATAGGTTAACAGCATTTAGGGGTATCCTTCTGTATGTATTCATATATTATACAGTATATATATATAATATATATTATATATAGATATAAATATTATATATATATATATATAGAATAGGTGATAAATAAGTATTATACTAATATATATATGATATAGATATATATATATATATATAATACCGTACTTATAGTATATATAATAATTGCGTATAGTAGTTATATATATATATATATATATAAACTATATATATATATAATATAATGATATATATATATATATATATATAATATATATATATATATATATATATAATATTATATATTAATTAATTTCAAACTTCAAAGAGTAAGACATCCGCATCCTCAGTCTACTTTAAAAGATCCGCCATCCGACATCCTCATCTTTAAGATCCGCATCCGTCAAATTTTGACATCCGGTCATCACTAGTACACCCACAAACATGGTAATAATGAATAATATATAAATAATAAGATTTAACAATAAGCTAGTAACTCATTTTTAAATTGTAAAAATAATAATAAGGATAATAATGAATAATAATAATAATAATAATAATAATAATAATAATAATAATAATAATAATAATAATAATAATAAATCTTACTCTTCTATTGAACTCATTTAAAAGTTTTAAGACATCATCTTGACTTCCAGCCTCTAATAGTTTCATAACACTTCCCTCCATTATAAATCTATGAAAAATAAAAAATAAAAATAAAAATTGTCAAAATTTAAATAAAAACTTAAGAAATAATTTACATCATATATGTTCAAAATGAAATTTTTTTAAATATAATTTCCAATAATTAACAAAGTTATTGGGTGTGGTTGGAGCAAAAGATTTTTTTGGGGTTGGAGCCAAAGCCAGAATAGGAAATTTTTTTTTTGGGGGGGAATGGGGTCGAAGATGGAGATAGAGTAAAGGGGTTCAGAGCCAAAGCAATATAACTTTGAAATGATGGGGCCAGAGCAAGGTATTTTAATAAGGAGCTGACAGTTACCTAAGGAACCTACACACATCCAAGCCTACACACACCCTAACCAATTATTGAACACACTTGATTTATGCTTCACCACTAAAACTACTCGTCACAAACACACCATTTTCCCTCCTATCCATAACTCTGACCACAATCTTGTGGCTTTTAATTAATTATAAAATTTTCTCTCAGCAGCTCCACCATGCCTTAAACATATTTTATGGCATTTTAATCGCTCTAATTGGGGTCACTGTGTGGCTTCTGTGCTACTGTAGCTACTCTAGGAGTGAATCCACTTTGAAATGAGAACGCCTAGGTTTCTATCAAAAAGGTGGGCAGTATTGTTGATGATATGAACAGTTTGCATTCATCCTCAACTAACTCATTTTCTCCTCAAATTCCCATGTTCAATAGTACCTGTTCGCATGCTCTTAGGAGAGAGAGAATGCTTATGGGCATGGAAAAACTCATTCCCTTTCACCTTGCTTTATTCAGCTTCAGAATATTGTAAGATATTATTAGAAGGTCTAAGCATGCTTTCCATTGAACAAAAGGCACTGACCTCCTTGGTTCCCCTCAATGATAAAAATTTCAAAAATAATCTAACAAACTTCTGTAAATCTGCCTTTTTCCTCTTATTTGCTAATGATATATCTGTAACTAACACTCCTATGAAAAGGCGTACCTCCTTGGCCTCCTTTTTATTCGAATTCCACCTAGACGATTCTGCTCCCTATTCGTATCAGTGATCCCATGTCTCTATTTGTAATTTCTTATGATCAAGTTCATGGGTCCTGAAGCATGATGCCAGGAAGGCTTGTGGCCCGGATGGCATTCCACTTGTTTTTGAGAGAGTGTGCTACGAGTTGTTCCGTCTTCATTCCAACTCTACTCGCTATGCCTAAAACTAATACCTTTCTTCAATGCTGGAAGTGTGCATATGTTCAGCTTCACTGAACAAGGGTAGGCCACTCTATCCTCAACTACTTGTCCTATAGCTCTACACATATTCTGTCTAAAACTTGAAACTCTCAATTCGCAAGTTCCACCTATAAATCTCATTGACTCTTTTTGATCACCAGCATGGCATTCGACATTCGAGGTAAACTGGTCACATATTTACCACTTCACGAATTTATGGTCTTTCTAACCCTTAGGGACTATGGAGTCTTGTGTGGGTGGTGCTTACATGTCTAGAGCTTTGACCAGGTACAGCAATCATCATTAACTCTAAGCTCCATTCCTTTGGGTTTCCTCCTCCTCTTAGCTTTAATCTTGTCTAGTTTTTCTGTTCAAATCGATGATAAACCTTATATAATATATATAATATATATATTAATATAATATGATATATATATTATATATAGATATCATATATAATATATATAATATATATATATATGATAAGCTATATATATATAATAATATATATATATATATAAGCCATTCTTTTACAGCCCCACTTTCATAGATTAATTAAAACTCAATTCAAATTATTCAAAATACTAAAATTGTTATCTAAGAGATAACACAACAACTAATAATAATGAATAAATAATAATAATAATAATAATAATAATAATGAATAATAATTAATAATCAATAATAAAATAATCACATTAACATTAATTATATTAATACAAACATACAACTAAATTTAGGAATAATAAATTAGACTATCAGAATGGTAGTAGGATAAATATAAAGGAATACATAAACATGTAAGATTTCAAATATATCGTTACAAATTTTAATGTAACGCAGATGCCGATATAAAAAAGTTATATATGCATGGAGTATGAAGATGTTTTGTAAAGTGATTTCATAGTGATATAATATATATATATATAGGTAATAATATATATATATATATATATATATATTATATAAATATATATATATATATATACTATATAGATATTATTATATAATATAGAATATATACCGTATATATTAGTGATTGCCCACCGGAGAGTAAGGTTTTGTGCCGGAGGCCGGAGAGCGAGAATTTTGAAAATTTTGAGAATCGGCCGGAGGCCGGAGACTCCGGCTGGAGAATGAAATTTCAATTATACTTATAATATATATATAATAAGATATATATATTATTATATATATAGTATAATATATATATATATATAATATAGTATATATATATATATAATATATATATATATATAATATAATATATATATATATATATATATATGAATAATATTATTTTTATTTTATAGATTTTATCTAAAAAAACATAAGCGGGTACTGTAATTCTGGATATTGTCTTCTCTAGTGTGGGATACTTTAAGATTAAAGTAAGCGATAATTAGTAAAGCTGAGTGTCTTTGTGCGCTACTGGAATACAATTAGCTAGGAAGAGGAAACCCTAATAAAAGATTCAAAAGATATATGCACAATACCTTTACTGTATCATTTGAAAAGAAACATTTAAAAAACACCACAAATTTGAAGATAAAAGAAATATCTAAATCTTCAAAGGGATGGCCGAAAAATTGAAAAACGGCATGATCACAGACACAGCAGATGAAGATCCATGTCAATCCATATCATCAACTTCTACCTCTATTAAAAAAAAGATTCTTCTTGTCCTCTTTTGAGAAAAATGAAGAAAGCAAAGATTTGGTACATTAATGATAAGAAAAAGCGCAGAAATTCATTTCAAAATTAGGGAAATAATTGCTTGGGTGTAAACTGCCATTTTCTATATGTAGAAACATTGGATTTAGAGATAATAATCAGCGTATGTCCCACAATATAATATTCCATCAAGGAGTACTTTTTCAGAAGAGATTATCAAACGTTATATATAAAGGGTAAAGAACAAACAAAATAACACCAGCTGCAAGAAATTCAAGCAATATAAATCAACAAATATTTGTGTTTGGTCATATAACAATGAAAGCTTTATTAAGTATGTCAGGGCATTGGATTGTAAAAGATTTTCAAAGGAAGAGTGGAACATTACAATCAGTAGTTTTAGTTGTTTCTCATTCAGCAAAAAATTTCTAAAATGTGATTAGTTTGGAGGCTGGGATTAAAAACAAAATATTCATGTTGTCCTACAGATAACGCACCAAACATACAAAAGGTATGAGAGCGACAGGTGTTATAAATGAGGACAGTTATTCATCCTTAAACTAGTAATGCATGATGGCGAGATGTTCCTCAAAGAATCAATTAAAGATTAATTTACTTTTATGTAGGAAAATTGTAGTTCATTTTAGTAGATCACCAATTGCTACAACTAAGTTAACTAAAATCCAAAAATCTCAAAATTTGACCAATACACAAGCTTATCCAAGATGTGGAGACAAGATGGAATTCATCAGATTATATGCTGCAAAGGATCATAGAGCAAAAAATTGCAATTACTATATATTCTTCAAATTCGAAAAACAATTTAGAAATCTTAAATGGCAATCACTGGAAGCTAATGAAGAATATAATTAGATTGCTACAGCCATTTGAAGAATTAACTAAAAGACCGAGTGATGATGATGTAGTTTATCTTTTGTAATACCTGCAGTAATGCATTGCAAAAATATTTAGCAAAAACTCGGAAGGATAGCGTGCAAAAACTATGAAAGAGAAACTTTTAAATTCTGTTAACGACGTTTTAGATACCAATTTAAAGAGAAAGAAACTTTATTACTTGCAACAGTCCTAAATCCACAATACAAATTAGCGTCCCTTTGATATTATTTATCAGAATAAAATAAAATCTATGCTCAAAGAAAAGTAAAACTTTTCATAAAAGAGAAAGAAAAGTATTACATTACTTCAGATTCTGATGAACAAAAATGATGATCAAAATGATCCGTCTCAACAGATTCACATGAAGAAGTCTTGAAAATGAAACGGCGAGATATGAGAAGAAACAATCTAACCTCTTCAATTTTCTGGAAGTGATTTGATGACATCTACAAGAAAAATCGAGAAGAAAACGAAGAATATTCAGATAATCTACACAAACTACTCCAAAGGAGAAAAAAAAAAAAAAAAATGTTAAAACTGCAAACCTTTACCAGCAGGCTGAGAATCTTTCATGAATTTTAACGCTACTATTCAAATATTGCTCTCCTATTTTCTAGCTAAAATGT
>JABUQX010061024.1:0-41722 GCA_015478945.1 Trachelipus rathkii | reverse complement strand
TTTTAGGGTTTTGATTGTCTCTGATATCATGTTGGTTGTGAAAGGAGGAGGAGGGGTTGTGATCTGAGGGAAGTTTTTTGAGTTGTTTTTTTTATTAACCTATTATTGGGGTGAGTTGGTTTACGGGAGATATTAGCGTAGTGTTTTGCGAGGCTGTCTGCTTGTTGTTTTGAGGAAGGGAGGGAATTGTCGGGCAAGGATGGGGATTCGTGTGAGGGAGGGGGGTTGTTTTGTGAGTTGTTTAGTTTTTGATTACCTGCCAGGTTTTCTTATTATTCTTATTATATATATATATATATATATATATATATATATATATATATATATATATATATATATATATATATATATATACAGTATATATATATATATATATATATATATATATATATATATATATATATATATATCAGAGGTGGGCATAAGCGCAAATAAAAGCGAAGCACAAAGCGCAATTTGCGCTTTAGGTAAAAAATGTGCGCTTTTGCGTTTGCGCGAAATTTCTAAAAATGTGCGCTTTTGCATTTGCGCTCAACAACTTTTTTAAGAGCGCAAAAGCGCAAATTTGCGCTCTATCTAAATAATTTGCGCTTATATATATATATATATATATATATATATATATATATATATATTATTATTATTATTATTATTATAGCCAATTTACTAAGTTTATTGGTTACTTGTGATTAGCGATTAAACCTTTTTAGTGCTTTTGTGTTTAAATTGGGGTAAAACAGATATGAATAAGTGCTTAAAGGGAAAAAGAATTGCAAACGGTGAAAGTCGTCGAAGTGTAACTCTTGAAATTATTGAGTGTGATGCTGCCTGTACTTCCCATGAAAAAAGCAGCCAAGATGACTTGGAGCACCTATGACCCAATCTTATCAAGTACTTTGGGTCTGTCAAGAGAAAGAAGGAGTATATTGAGGGCAAAAGAGTGATGTACAAGGGAAAGATTGAATGCTCCCAGTGTAAAAAAAACTTTGATATTAAATCAACACATAGCTTGAAATCGCACCATATTTGAATTTTATTTCTTTTTAATTTTAAAATTCAACCATTAAATATTTCACATATTTTATTTACATGAATAAAGATTTTAATATTTTAACTTTTTTAGAAATATCCTTCTTTGCACAAGGAGCTGTGTACTGCAATTGGAAAAGGGTCAAAGTGGGGCCGGAGCTGCTCAACAGACAGTGAGACACCCAGTAAAAGCGTCAGACCATTCTCCAATCTATGTAGAAAAATATTTAAACAGAAGAGAGCTCTTGAGTTGCTTTTATAAGTATAAGTGTTTTATTTTAAGTACAGGTTAACTATAAGTGGTGTCACATCTAACAGGTTAAAAAACTAACAGAATGCAGTCCATACAAAAATTTTGCAATTCGAAATACCAAGTTTTATTTGTCATTAATATTTATCATCAAATATTTTTGCTTCTAGATATCTGCTACATGACATTGGGCCTATTCACATTGTGGAGTCTGAGTTCTTTGTCGAATTCCTGTCCTACCCGAACTCTGATTTCCACCTTCCCTCCAGAAGAAAAGTGATGAGGGATCTTGACATATGTATAATAAGGAAGGCTGATTTACCAACATTATCAGGTAAGGTTATTTATAAAGCCACAACAGCAGACAGCTGGACTGGGAACAACAAAGAGGAGTTTTCTAGGAATGATGGTTCACTGGATTAATTTGAATACCTTGAAGAAAGAGAAGGCTGTCCGTGACTGTAGAGAGTTATCTGTTTCTCAGACCAGCAAAGGACTAGCCAACAATATTCCGGATTTTCATCAACAATTTGGGATTGTGCATAAGGTCACTAAAAACTAATATGAAATTATAACATAATGCTAAAAAAATCTCCAAATTTATAAGGAAACACTTAAATTAAAAATTTATCTTCATGTTGTCTGCATTACACAACAGATAACGGTGCAAACTTGTGCAGGCCTCGGGTGGATGGTCATGCAGAAACGGGTGACGAAGAGGAATGAACAGGCACCGATTGCAGAGATAGTGTGGTTGGCCGCGTGAAGCAAATTAGTATCACAGAGGTTATGCAGACAAAACCCCTCCAGCTAGAAAATCTGCTTGAAGAACATGATGCACTTAGCCTAACTAAACATCGCCTTTGCATTTCTACACATTAAACATCTTGGCTACTAAGGATGTTTCAAATGTTATTCGGTGGTCCTCTGATGCCAATGATCCATTTAATAAGACACTTACCAAAGCACAGGAATTGTGGAATGCCCAAAACAGGGAAACTACAACTGCTGCGAGAATTAAGAAGGAGTTGGGAACAAAGCTTAAAAACACCAAGTGTTTCGCTGGAACTCCATATACGATTCTATAAAAGACCTGCTTAAGAACCTTTGATGGTCGAATGACACAAATCAACAACATTTGCATGAGCAAAGCCTTGTCTTCCAGTATTAATAAAAGTGATAAGGAGATAATTGCTGAGTACATCGAAATAATGACGCCTATTGATGTTAGGGCTTGATATATTGCAGGAAGAGAAGAATGCGTACGCGGGAGTCCTATTGCCTAATTCCTCCTTAAGGACAAGATCGGGGGAAATGCAACGAGAGGTGGAAATTTAACTATGCCAAAACTTAGTCAACTACCTCCGGGTTAAAGCAACCAAAGGGAAAGAAAAGGGCTTTGAACCGAGGTTCAGCAGTATCTTTGATGATTTTGATTTGTTTATGGCAACAGCCCTGCATCCTCACTTCAAACTCTGAGTGATACGTAGGTTAAATGAGGTGAAGTACCAAGCTGACAAGACCAGGATACTGGAGGAAATAAAGTGTAATATTGCATCGAATCTTACTCCTCCACATTAAGGCACTGTAGGTGATGGGACTGAGTCTGAAAGGGACCATTTTATGGTGAGTTATTTTTATAAATTTGAAAAAACTTTATTCGTTCTAATATATATATATATATATATATATATATATATATATATATATATATATATATATATATATATATATATATATATATTATATATATATATATATATATATATATATATATATATATATATATATATATATATATATATATATATATATATTAATGATGAGCGAAGCTGAATTTTTGCATAACTGCGGTTGCGTTTTTTTTGCGGTTCCTAAATTTTTCAACAACTGCGGTTGCGGTTGTGGTTGACAACCGCGGTTGCGGTTGTGCAATAAAAACAAAATTTAACCATTGCTTTGTTTACTACTACTACTACTAATAATAATGATAATAAAAATAATAATAATAATAATTATTATTATTATTATTATAACCTTAAAAAATTTTAAATTTCTGGTCATTTAATGTGCAATTTAGTCTTTGTTTACAAGAGTTACCAAGGTGCGGGACGAGGACCCATGCACAATGCACAATACCATCCACTTGCCCATTCTCCGCCCTATGGAAGCTGGAAAGTATCCGACTAAAGATGCTTCTTTAGTTATTCGTGTTTGTAATTGAATTTTAGAAGCGGCAAGTTAGATTTAAGGAATAATAATTTTTCAGCATTTTCTCCTGTTAATCTCATCCTTTTCTCGTTATAAATTAATCCAGCTCTGCTGAAAAGTTGTTCGTTTGGTATACTACTAGATGGGCATAACAAATATCTTTTAGCCATCATCTTCAACTCTTTGAAGTTATGTTCGTTCTCTCTCCACCACATTAGAGGATCATCTTCGGGATCGATCCTTTTTTCTTTTTGATATTTTGCTATTTCATACAAAACACTTTCATTAAGCTCTATTTCTGTATCATCATCACTACTTGATGTTAAATGAGCATTCATGGTTTCAAACAGAGTTTTTGGCTTGGATGTTGAAGGTTGCTTTATTTCTGCAGTTTAAATTCTTTAAGGATGTCTGTTAATAGATATATCTTTTCCATATTTTGAAGAAAGTTCCTTACATTGTTTTGTTATTTCTTCCTGAACTTCCTTCAAAACATAAGAAGTTGTAAAAAAATTCCCCTTATATTGAGGATCTACATATGTTGCGATGGAATACAAGAATTTTTATTCCAAATTATCAAATCTTCGAGTTAACTCCGAATTTATTGTTTGTACAGCTGATTTAATTCCCTCTTCAGCCTCGTAATCTGAGGTCTGGTGAAGAGTTTTTAACGACACAATAAAAGGAATTACTTGTCATATAGAGGACGAATGAAAGCTTTACTTTTTAGTAATCTCTTCAAATATCTCCAATAGGGTAATACATTTTTCAATTAGTATAAAATCAAAACTAGTAAGCTGTCCTATCTTAGAAGTCAGAGGTGGGCACCCCGCTCATTTAGGGGTAGTCCGCTAACGCACCTCCGCACCTCGAGAAAACGTAGTCCGCTAACGCTCCTCCGCACCTATTCAGATCATCAAACCTCCGCCATCGCAAGTCCGCACGTCTTACGCTAATAATTAATGTGCGACTTCACACAAGGTTTTAATATTAAATACTAAATAGTATATAGCCTTACAAAAAATTTATTTATATTATATGAAAAACTGAATGAATATTTACAAAATCTCAAGATTTTCCTCTTCCTCCTCAATGTCTTCTTCAAAGGACATCCATATTACTTTTCAAAAAAATTAGCTGCTCAGCTTAAAAGCAGTTGGTGGCAGACCTCTTTTTGCCCCTCAAAATATCCCTCCTCCCCACCAATGTTAAATATTCCGCTCTACAGTGCAGCAGAACTAGTGAGAGGTGTATTATATTTTATAAACAAGTTCACCCAATCCTGCCTATGCTGAAAGGGATGTCCTTGGTGAGAGGAGTGTTGGTGTTAGTTCGCTTCCAGCAGTCCATTGCTAATTTAAGGTCCTCACCTAAATCATTCTGCCTCCCTTCAGAAATATTTTGACCACCCTGTCCACCCATAAGAAGGTCTATTTCGTCCAAGACTTTAGTAGACTCCATGAAAGCCCCGACGCCTGCAGAGTCGATGCTAATGCTACGTATCAGCTCGGTAACTATTCTCTCTTTCACATGGTGAAATGTCATGAGCAATGCTCTTCAAGAAGTTAATGGTGTAATGGGGGTGAGTGGCAGTGGCCATAAGGACTGCCATGTCACTGTATATATATATATATATATATATATATATATATATATATATATATATATATATATATATATATATATATATATATTAGAGTTATGTTATATATATATATATATATTATTTTTATATATATATATATATACATATATATATATATATATATATATTATATATATATATATATATATATATATATATATATATATATATATATATATATATATATATATATATAAAAATATTATATATATATATATATATATATATATATATATATATATACATATATAGTTATATACATGTATATATATATATATATATATATATATATATATATATATATATATATTTCATATATATATATATACATATATGTAAGTAAATAAATTAACTATAGTTATTTATATTTATATATATCTATATATGGTTATATATATATATATATATATATATATATATATATATATATATATATATATATATATATATATATATATATATATATATATATATATATATATATATATATTTATTTTATATATATATATATATATATATAGTTTTCAAAGTGGAAGGTTGTGCTCGTGTTTGCTCTGCTGTGTGTTTGTGTTTTGTTTTTAATTTGTGCTATTAGAGTGTTGTTTTAATTTTGCTTTAAGTGCATCAGTATTTTAATGTCATATTAGTCTAGTGGTTTTAATTATTTATAAATACTTACGAATAAGCGCTTTCAAGAAGACTCAGATGGAAACATAACCTAATCTTTCGAACGACCTAAATCTTAAGATAAGTTTTTAGTGTTTTACCTTTTTAACTTTTTAAGTTTTACGTATTTAATTTATTCATTAATGCAGCTTTTAGCTTTTTTTAAAGTTTTAATTAAGATTATTGGTATCCGGTTTTTTGGGTTTCATTTACGTTCGTAAGTTTGTGAAGCTGTGCGAGTGCGTGTGTGTGATTTTTAACTTTTAAGGTTTTATTTACTTTACATATTTACTGATTACTGATTTAGTTAGTCTTGTTTCCATTTTTATAATCATAAATTTTAATAATTTTTATTTTTAAGGTTTTCAATGCGTTTATAGCATTTATTTGCTTAATTTTTTTACCTTATCATTTTGTGATCTGTGTGTGTTTGTTGTGTGGGCGCGGTTTTTTTTAATAAAAACCCAATTCAGTGGGTTTTTTGGGTGGGCTGTGTATGGTCGATTGTGTGTGTTTGTTTGTGAGGCTGTCTGTTTGAATGACTGGACAGAGAAGATGTAGGGGTGGGCGTAGGCTGGGGTTCTCTATTGACTTTGCCAACGTTCGTGGCCTGAAAGCTAACCATGAATCTGTCCGATTTTTTTTGGGGGGTTTCATTTACGCTCGTAAATTTCTGAAGCTGTGCGAGCGCGAGTGTGTGATTTTTAACGTTTATGGTTTTATTTACTTTACATATTTATCTGATTACTGATTTAGTTTTAGTTAGTCTCTATTCCATTTTTATAATCATAAATATTAATAATTTTTATTTTTAAGGTTTCAATGCGTGTATAGCACTTATTTGCTTAAATTTTTTTTTCTTTATCATTAGGGATGTACCGATACCAGAAAAGAGGCCGATACCGATACCGATACTCCATTTTTTTTGGTGCCGATACCGATACTTTAATTAATATAATAAATACAGTAATAAGATAGAACATTTGTGTACTGCTAGGCAACTCAAGATTGCATTCCCTGTACAACCAATACTTAGTCATTTATATTTCATATTTGGTTGTGCCCAAGTATATTTATTTTATAAATTAAAATAGTATCTTTAAGGAATAATAAATGCAAATATCATATTAATAACGTTTTTATGTTTGTGTTTAATAAAAAAATTTTCCATTTCCATTTCCAGTAAGTATTAACAAAGTTTAGCTACTAGCTTTTATGTTTTAACATGATTACACTTTACAAATTCTTTAACTAGCTAAAATATAAAGAAATAAAAATAATGAAAGAAGAGACCTCAATTAATCAGCTGAAGAAAAAGATAAAATAAAAAAACGCTATTACTCAAACATAACATAATAATATACTCCTTTAAGATAAAGATAGATATCATTCAATACTCAAATTCAAAAATTGTGATGCAAAAACATTAAGCTTTACCAGGTCTGGCGAGCCTGTTCCTTTTTGGAGTGTTTACATTCCTACCTAAACTATAAATACGCTCGCTTTCGACGGTGCTGATAATCATTTGCCTGCAAGCACTGATAATAATGAAAACCTTGGCCCATTTTCATGCTACCGCATGAAAGGATTCTCTCTGAAGGCAGCATCTCCATGTTTTCGTAGAGCATCTCCTCTTTCACAGATTACAAATTTGAATTATCTTTCTCCTTGATGACTGTCTCTTCAGTTTTTTACGATGAGGTTCCTTGGTGTGATTCCTTGAAGGTGAATGAGAGATGTCAATGCAATTTCGGCCAAGGAACTTATCAAGATCTAACATATCCAATCAGTAGGTTTATTTGCCGAAAAGCCACCATCGTCACTATCGGTTGCCAGGGGTTGCAGATAAGACGGCTTCCACTTCTGTGAATCTTTTTTTTTTTTTTTGTCAAACAAGCAAGCTCCTCGGTTATGCTATTTAAATGCATTCTAGAAGTGGTTCACCGTCGGAGATGCCATTCTTGTGGGGTTTCAGCTAGCTTAAGAAATTCCTTATTAGAACCTTTTATTTATTCATTTGTCACCGCCCCTCACGGGCAGAACCCTATTCAATGAGAGGGTGTTGAATGCTTTCTCCAAAAATTCATCTAACGCAAATTACGCAGATGAGCACAGACGCAGGCTTTAAAGTGAGGGAGATTAAATTGAGTAGGAAACACAGATGATGGAAGAGAATTCCACAGAACAGAGGTGGCAGGAAAGAAAGAAGCACCGCAGCGAACTAGTCTGGAGTTACTAATATCAACACAAAACTCATGTGCCGACACAGCACCCCTTGTGCTACGAGGGAGTCGTAAAGGTGGTGGTACGCGAGTAGAAAGTTCCCTCGAGCACTTGCCGCTACAGTACCTATAGAAAAGGATAAAGCACCAACATAGCGCCGCAAATATAGAGGGTCAAGTGAACTAGAAAGTACAGGACAGTTTATAAGTCTTTTAGCCTTTGACTCGACCCTATCCAAAAAGCCGGGGGGAAACCAGAGCCCTCCCAGATATGAAGAGACGGTACTCCATACAAGGGCGGATGACCCTTGTATAGCTGGAGTAACTGAGAAGAGGAAAAAGTCTCGCAGTTCAAACAGAACTCCCAGTTTTTGAGGCCGCCCTAGCAAACGCATTGTGATTTGAGGTTTTCAATACATTTTTTGTTTGCTAAGGCCAAGGATGTTTATATTGTCAACAGGGAGAGACGAGAGAACAGTCGAGATAGGAAAGATAGGTGTCTTAAAGAGGGAGATTTGTAGAAGTTGGGTTTTAAAGAATTGAATTTCACAAGCTTGAGACGACCCCACCCGCAAATTCTATCTAGCAGCGAGAATAGAATCGGAAAGATTAAGACGAGAGGCAATTCTTGAAGTAAAAGAGGAGAATTGAAATGAGTTCAAGAATGAAGGGTCGAGTCATCGGCATATGCGTGGATAGTGCAGGTGAGTAGATCATTGATGGAAAGTAGAAATAGACTAAGAGGTAAATAGAACCCTGAGGAACACCACCACACAAATTGACGAAGTCGCTTTATTAACAACTGCCGATATGAAACGATTTGAAAGAAAGTTCAGACATAAGTAAGCAAAGAGAAGAAGGAAACCCAAAGAGGGAGCTTGAGAGCAGTGACGCGTGCCATACCCGGCCAAATGCTTTGATATGTCAAGCGCCACCACACAAGTCTTCCCGTAGTCTAAGGGCGGAAAACCATAAATCTTGTTAAATAGGAAAGTATATCACCAGTAAATTGAGCGCCGAGCCGTATTTGTAATCGAAAGAAGGGAAATGAGATTCCAGATCTATGAGCTGAGAAGGGTTTCAAGATCTTAGAAAGAATACAACTTAGAGCTATAGGGCGATAGTGTTAGAAGGATCAGAGCAGCATCCTTTTTTCGGAATAGGTTGGACATATGCGCTTCCAACACTGAGAGAAAGTGCTAGTATTGAGGAATAGAGAATATAGTTGAACGAGGTGGGTCAGCACGGAAGCACACTTCTCAAAACTCGGGGAAATGCCATCCGGGCCACCCGCCTTCCAAACGTTCATAGATTTCAGGAGCCCATGCACCCGATCAAATGAAATTACAGGTAAAGGTATAGGACACCTGAGAGAGTGAGGAAGGAGAAGAAAGAGGAATGCCAGAATCGTCCAGGGTTGAGTTAGAGGCCAGGAGGCCAAAGAGATGATTGGGCTTTTCAGTTTGAGTATTAACAACAGAATCATCAGAATGAATAAGAGGAGGAAAGAAGGATGTTTTACAGAAGTTGTTAGAGATGTTTTTGTCAAAAGAACAGAAAGATTTGTCAGTAGGAGAACCAAGGAGGTCAGCGCACTTTCTTTAATGAAAGTCTGCTTTGCTCGTCGAAGAATATCCTCTGCAACGATTTCTAGCTGAATGAAAATTTCGGCAAGAGTGATAGGAGAACGTGAGTTTTTCCATGCCCCATCAGCACTGGGTTCTCTAGCCTGAATGGCCAGAGTACAAGCACGACGATCAAACCATGGATTTTGAGGAGAAAAAGATTTAGTCCAAGAAGGAATGAACCTGTTCATCCCATCAACAGCTCCCACTTTTTCGGCAGAAGCTGAAGCGTCTTCAGAGTCAAAGCAGTCACTCCAATTATAGTTAGAGTAGAAGCAACGCAATGCCCCCAATCGGCCCGATCAAAGTGCCAGGAGATGAGCTTAGGTCAGGATGGAGATGTTGGAGAGAAAGTATTAAAATTAAGAGATATAAGGTTGTAATCAGATACCAATAGGAGTGAAGGTGGTGTATTTATAGAGAGAAGGACTAGTGGTGAAACATAGTCATGTGTTCAAGAATTGGTTGGGACGTTCCGGAATGTGTGTAGGTTCTTTGAAGGCTGTTCAGATCATTGAGAATGCTGAATGATTCGGCCTCCTCCCCCACCTAGATCAGTATGAGAGGAACCCAATATTCATTGAAATTCCCTAAATAGAGGACCTCAGTATTTGATGAGAAGATATAACAGTCCCGTGAGAAGTAGAAAATAAGGCATGAAAATCTGTTCTTGTTAGAGAACAGTAGCAGAAGCATAAGATTATTGTAGTAGAAGGAAGAAAGATTTTAAGCCACAGAACATCGAAGTTAGAAGATTCGAGATTCAGACGTGTTAGGGAGTTTATATTTACATAGGCACATACCCATCCTTCAGACGGAAATTATAAAAATAAGTTATAGTTGGATATATTAACGAGTTGAAGGATGAATTCTTAGCCATCTGGGTCCCCGGACAAGAGCATAAAATTAGGGTTAGAGTTAGGAGAGGTGGTATTCCATGGATGCAGAGTTAGAGTGCCAGCCCAATGATGTTGGTAAAGTCAAAGAAAGCCACGCCTGCGTGATGCCATCATACACGCAACACACAATGTCACTAACAACACATTTAGATTTATATGGCAGAGTAAAGAGTGGAGTATCTAAATGAAAAAGAAATGAAAATATCTTCAAAATACAAAAATCTTTAAATTTAAAATTGAAATTTAAAACGGCAAATTTCTTACTTACATGAAACAACTAAATATGAATATCCCGAGTTTAACACTCGCATCCACCAACCCGAATTTGTAATCTAAACAAGTTGGTAAAATACTATTGATCAACTAAAAAAGTAGAAGATAAATCTGTAAAATATAATAATGGCTGTCCAAATAGGTAAATGTTACGCTAAAGCCCAAGTTGGAGAAACGCTAAAAATCTGAGTTAAAAGGGAAATCAAGGAAAACATGTAACCTAGTACTAGCTATCTATATCGAACGATTTATTATTGAATCTAAAAGTTTCCATAATTTTTCACCCAAAAGTAAGAAGTATCGGCCATATTAACCAATACCGATGCCCCCAAAATGGCCGATACTACCGATACCGATGCTATCGGTACATCCCTAATATATATGTTTATGTAAGTGTGTGTGTGTGTGTGTGTGTGTGTGTGTGTGTGTGTGTGTGTGTGTGTGTGTGTGTTTGTTGTGTGGGCGCGGTTTTTTTTAATAAAAACCCAATTCAGTGGGTTTTTTGGGTGGGCTGTGTATGGTCGATTGTGTGTGTTTGTTTGTGAGGTTGTCTGTTTGAATGACTGGACAGAGAAGATGTTGTGGGCGCAGGCTGAGGTTCTCTATTGACTTTGCCAAAGTCCTTGGCCTGAATGCTAACCATGAATGTGGAATATCACCTCGCTAACTCTCTACCTAACATTTTATTACTGTCTGAGACCCAGCTAACCAGGGATTCTTTTTCAAATAAACTTAATATCTCCAACTATAACCTTTTCTATAATTTCAGACTAAATGGTGGAGTCTGTGCCTATATAAACATTAACACTCCTGTAACACGTCTTGAGAATCTTGAATCTCCTAATTTCGATGTTCTGTGGCTTAAATTGTCTCTCCTACTACTACCATTATCTTGTGTTTCTGCTACCGTCTCCTAACGGGAACATATTTTCACCTCTTTTTGAATATCTTACTCACTTCTCATGAGACTGTCACTTCTTCCCATCCAAATGCAAATGTTGAGATCATCTATTTAGGTGATTTAACGTACATCACACTGAGTGGGTGGGCTCTCATACTGATGCAGGAGGGGAGGAGGCCAAAACATTCAGTATTCTCAACGATCTGGAACAGTTAATTAAAGAACCTACACACATACCAGATCGTCCTAACCAATTCTTGAACACGCTTGATTTATGTTTCACCACTACTCCTTCTCGATATAAATATACCACTTTCCCTCCTTTAGGTAACTCTGACCACAATCCTGTAGCTCTTAATTTTTAAACTTTTTCTCCAGCAGCTCCACCATGCCCCAAACGTACTTTCTGGCACTTTAATCGGGCTAATTGGGGGCGTTGCGTCGTTTCTTTGCAAACTATGCTTGGAGTGAATCTTGCTTTGACTCGGAGGAAGCTTCGGTCACTGCTGAAAGGTAGGGGCCGTAATCACCGAGGGGATGAGCGGTTCATTTCATCTTCAACTAAATCTTTTCTCCACTACAAAATCCATGGTTCGATGGAGAATGTTCTCGCCCATTCAGGAGAGACATTGCCTATCGGGCATGGAAAAACACTCGTTCTCCTATCACCTCCTTACTCTTCAATTTCCATTCTGCTCGGAATCGTTGCAGGGCTATTATTCGATAGGCTAAGCGCGCTTTCACTAAAAGAAAGTGCGACAACCTACTTGGCTCTCCTACTGATAAAAATTTCTGGCCTCTTGCCAAAAACATCTCTAATAACTTTTGTAAATCTGCCTTTCCTCCACTTATTCGCTCTGACGGTTCTGCAGCTAACTCTCCTACTGAAAAGGCTAATCTCTTCGGCCTCCTTTTTTCATCTAATTTTACCCTTGACGATTCCGGCATCCCTCCCTCCTGCTTGTTCTCCTCTCTCAGGCTTCCTATGCCTCTTCCCGTGATTATGCATGATCGGGTGCATGGGATTCTTGAGATCTATGAGTGTCAGGAGAGGTGGCCCGATGGCATTCCTCCCCTGTTTTGAGGGATGCTTCTGAGCTTGCCCCAGTCCTCGTTCAACTCTACTCTATGCCTTAATACTAGTACATTTCCTCATTGCTGGAAGCGCATATGTCCAGCCAATCCTGAAAAGGGCAGCTGCCTCCATCCCCTTCTTAACTATCAGCTGTCCTATAGCTCTCACTCTGTATTCTATCTAAGATCTTGAAACCCTTCTCATCATTTCCTTGATCATCTGGAGTCTCATTCCCTTTCTCATCAGTATGGCTTTCGACGTTTGAGGTCAACTGGTGACAGTGACATACTATCCTATTTTACTGATTTATGGTCTTCTGTCCTTAGGGACCATGTGGGGAGTCTTGGGTGGTGGCACTCGATATATCAAAGGTTTTTGATCGAGTATGGCATGCGTCGCTACTCTCTAAGCTCCCTTCCTTTGGGTTTCCTCCTTCACTTTGTCATTTTTTCTCTGGTCGCTCCATATCAGAACTCGTTGATGGAGCGACTTCTTCCTCCTTTCCTGTAATTGTGGTGTTCCTCAAGGTTCTGTTTATCTAACTTTATTCTTACTTTTCATCAACGATCTCCTCAGCTGTACTTAACTCTGTTCACTCTTATGCCGACGACTCAACTCTCCATTCTTCCACTTCATTTCAAATCTGCTCCCTCTTTGCATCTAGAGTTGCCTCGCGTCAGCTCTCTGATTCTATTCTTGCCGACCTGGATGGGATTCCTGGTGGCTGCCCAACCTTGTGAAATTCAACTCTTTGAAAACTCAACTACTTTACATCTCCCTCTCAAAATTTATGAAAAATTTAACTTTATGAAAGGGAATATGACCCTATTCAGAATGCAAGAGGAGAGCGAGGAGGAAGATCACAGATAATTGAATAAGATTAAAATCTTTCTCATTTTTTGTTATATATATATATATATATATATATATATATATATATATATATATATATATATATATATATAATATATATATATATATATATATATATATATATATATATATATTTATATATATATTATATATATATATATATATATATATATATATATATATATATATTTGCATCTTTCAATTAAAATTTAAAAATAATTCATCTTTCAAATACTTGCGCTTTATTTTTTTATTTTTGTGCTCCTAAAATCTGTGCTTTAAAAAATTTGATTTGCGGAAATGTGCGCTTCCGCTTGCGGACCAATTTTTGAAAAACTGTGCTTTTCACTTGCGGACTAAGTTTTTCCACTTTGCGCTCTAAAGTTTAAAATTTGCGCGCCCACCTCTGATATATATATATATAAATGTTATAGCGGCATATATTTATTTTTATATATATATATATATATATATATATATATAAGTATATATATATATATATATATATATATATATATATATATATATATATACACGTATATATATATATATATTAGTCTCACTTTTTTATATTTAATAATAATAATAGCAACGATTTTATTGTAATTCTTTTTAACCCTCACTGAGAAGTGAATGAAATCTTTGGTCATTATTATTATCATTATGTAAACTGCGTCATAATTTTAGTGTATATATATATATATATATATATATATATATATGTTATAGATATATATGAATATATATTTATATATATATATATATATATATATATATATATATATATATATATATATATATTCTTTATGTGAAATTTTTATATATTTATATATATATATATAATATATATATATATATATATATATATATATATATATATATATATATATATATATATATATATATATATATATATATATATAATATGTTTAAATGTATTTGAGTGTGAAAGATTTTTTGAAATATCTGTTTTAACCGAATATAAGGTACACCTCTTTAAAAATCACATAGTTGGTACACGTTGGTCAAATTTTTCACGGCTTACTTAACCTTATTTAAACCTTTATTTTGATAAACTAGGTTATTGTTTGATTATATTTGATGCATACATCTTCAAAGGGATGACTGAGACAAACTTTCATGCAAACAAATTTTTTTAAAACCTTTTATAAAAACACAGTTACTTTTTTTAAAGAAACCCCCAAAAAACACCATATTTTTTAATATAATATAAAAAAACATCAAACTCTATATTTTTTATTAAAATTTTTATGGAAATAAACAAAAATGTAGAATCATCGATATTTTCATCCATATCGCCATTTAAGACTCTATTGGCTTCAAGAAATGAAATGAAAGTGAGCCCTAATTTTTTTATAAAAAAATAAAATATTTATATATATATATATAAATATATATTTGAGATATATATATATATATATATATATATATATATATATATATATATATATATATATATATATATAGTATATATAGTATATATATATATAGTATATACGGTATATATATATATATATATATATATATATATATATATATATATATATATACATATGCAAAATATGTACATTTATATATATATATATATATATATATATATATATATTGATCTTCTCTTACCCTGTCGTGAATCTGAGGTGAACCAATTATCACCTGTCACATTTCTTCCTGAATTGGTGTATAGAGAAATAAGTTCTTCAGCTACAAACTCGCCTAAAGAAAACCCACTTGGTGGTTTTGTGTGCTTGCCTAAATAAGGCATTGCATTCAACATATAGGAAGATTGGGAGTCACATACCATTATCAGCTTTATGCCATATTTCGCAGGCTAATTGGCAATGTACATCCTAAAGAGACACCTTCCCCTGAGGCCAATAGATGTTCATCTAAAGTTATATTTTCACCAGGCACATAGTGTGAGGTGCAGTTGGTTATAAAGTTTTCCCAAAAAGATTGACTGGAAAGAATTTATCTACGAGGACACGTACAGCTCTCGTGGAGCTATCATCAAATCGGAGATTTCTAAGCAAAAAATTGAAACCTCTCTCCCATTGCTGCCCTGAAAAAGGTGCCCCAATATCACTACTAAAAATTTCCTCGGTGGAAACATGATGTCGGGGAGCACATGGTGGTGTTTATGGGATGGTGAGTATATGTGCACTATTAGAGGTAGAACACTGTAGTGTTGATGAAGTAGATAGACAAGGTTGTGTTGCTAATGTCGTAGTTGACAAACTTGAAGTTGAAGAGGGGATACAAGGTGGAGTTACAGATGAATTAGTTTTCAGATTTTCCGATTTAGGTGTTTCTGATAAGGCAGTCGACACATTTTCATTTGAAGGGATTGCAGGATCAAGCAACCTATGAAGTGACGAGGTACTTGCACAATCTTTATCGTCATCAATCTCAACCATATTTCTAATTTTTCTTGGAGTAAGAACTAACTTTCTTTTCCTTTTGTTCATATTCATATTTCAAAACATTCCGCTATTTTACTAACAAATCCATCACTCTCTACAGTCATATTCCACGTCATCCTCACTTTCACTGTCTGAGGATTCAAAAAGAGAATTCCCTACCAAATATAATAATATATATATATATATATATATATATATATATATATATATATATATATATATATATATATATATATATATATATATATATATATAGTTGTTGCGCACCGGAATTTTGGGCACCGCACCGCATTAGAGTATGCTGACCACGCATCGCACCGCACTAGAGTAAGCTCACCACGCACCGCACCTCAAAAATTATTTTTGTCACGCCGCACCGCACCTCAAAAATTATTTTTGCCACCGCACAGCACCGCACCTCTATGTTTCGATGCGCACCTCACTGGGTCACTGAAATTATGTACTGCACCGCACCGTACGTCATCAAAATAAGCGCACCACGCACCGCACCGCACCCGGTGCTTCGGCCAACACTATAAACTGCACTACACTAAACAGACATAAAGGGTATCCGTCGGTAATATATACTACAGAGTAAAATCATAACCGGTACACGTTGGTCATATATACCACAAATAAAAGCATAAACGGAACACGTTGGTAAATTCTACCACAAACTTCTCACCACGGAGCCCACAGTGCAGCTAAGGTGGATTTTATGTGACAGCAATATCTATTACCCCCCAATTCTCCAATTTCATCCCCATATCTCATGACGTAATAATTTTAGAAAGAAAAAACTAAAAAATTGCTCTAGGCGTTGGTAATTTTTACCCTCGGGTACCTGAGCAGGGTTAAAATCAATTGAAATAGG
This sequence comes from Trachelipus rathkii, assembly GCA_015478945.1. Classification (NCBI taxonomy): domain Eukaryota; kingdom Metazoa; phylum Arthropoda; class Malacostraca; order Isopoda; family Trachelipodidae; genus Trachelipus; species Trachelipus rathkii. The sequence goes on along the minus strand of JABUQX010061024.1, from coordinate 24,738 downwards.
TGTGAAGCGCGAAAAGGAATATTGAGATTGAGCATTAGCGTGAGAATCAGAAGGTATTTTTTTTTTTTTTTTTTTTTTTCTTCTTCTACTGTTGACAGATCGCCACACCTCTTCTTCTAATTAGTAGTATAGTTTCTACCTGTGAATTAGAAGTAAAAATGTATGTATTTAGTCTTCTTCTGTTTGAGATTTGCTTCGATTGGTGGAGAAAGTATCGGAGTGATTGGGCTCGAGTATAAAAGCTGAGTTTTTGGGTGAAGAGCAATTTTTTCCCTTGGATTTTATTGGAGTGAAGACGTATTAAATTGGTTTATGTGGCAATCAGTTAATGATAGCGTCTGAATTGAAAGTGCTGTTATGTATATGTCGTCTGCTTGAGTGTTCAGTGTCACATTATTATTATTAATCGTTTTAATATTTTAATATTTAATATATTACGAAAGGTGTTAATGCGAAATTTTAATATTATTAAAAGGTGTATTTTTTGTGAAATCATTTTGCATATATTGGTAATATTGTGTAAAGGTAATTAATCGAGGTTTGTGCTTTTATGTAAAGAGTCTCAGGTATAAAGGTTATAATATCTACAGGTATTTATGTCCCATATGTTTTGACAAAGTAAGTGGTAAATTTCGTTATATGTTTTTAATATTTTTCAAAGAGTAAATACAATATTTAATTAAATATTTAAAGGTTAAATATATATTTTAATATTTATTTTCTAATCATTATCTAATATCTTCAATATTAAATATTGATTGGAAAGTCTTGCATGTCAATAATCAATCAGCTGTTTTCCATATTTGTATTGAAAAAAAATTTTTTTTTTATTTTTTATTTTTTGGTGCTTGTCTATTATATTCTTTGTTTTGCTAAGCAGTGATGCTTTCGTAAATCTGAGGTTTATAATAAACAGGGAGGTTTAGCTTTGATCTGTAAATTTAATAAATTAAAAATTTTTAATAATATTAATTTATTTATTTATTTATTTTAAAATTATTTTTCTATCGGTAATATTTTGAGGTTCGTTATTTCAATATTTTTAATATATAATATTTTTCATATTGGACAATATTTCTTATGGTGTGTAATTAATTTTTTTTTAATTATATATATATATATATATATATATATATATATATAATATATATATATATATATATATATATATATATATATATATATATATATATATATATATATATATATATATATATATATATATATATATATATACTGGTTGTGTCAATTATACACGAAAGTAATATTTCTTATTCTATTTTATCAATTTTAATGGTAAATTTATTTAATGCTAATTTGCCCACGCTAAAAAAAGAACCCATCGCAAAGTTGGCACTTTCATCTTGATCATAGAAGATTGTTTGGTAAGTCCGTGCTTAGCACAGAGTTTCAGCGTTTCTCCAACTTGGGCTTTTGCGTAACATTTACCTATTTGGACAGCCATTATTATAATTTATACAGATTTATCTTCTACTTTTTTTAGTTGATCAATAGTATTTTTTTTCCTTTTTTTGTACGCAATTTCGTGAGTGTGTGTGTGCGCGAGTGTTTTTAAACTTTCTGGATTATTCATATTTTAAATATTTGCTGTAAATAGGGTTTTACCGTTTTAAAATTTCAGGTTTTAAATTTATTTTTAAAATAATAATTTTTCCTCATTTCTCCTTTGGTTTTTGTCTATTTGTTTCTGTCTGTTTTTTTTCTTTTGTGTGTGTGTGTGTGTGTGTGTGTGTGTGTGTGTGTGTGTGTGTGTGTGATTGTGCGTGCGTGTATGATAACAAAATTTGCACAGGCGTGGCTTTCTTTTTAACATCAATGGCTTGCACTCTAACTCTGCATCCATGGAATACCACCTCTCTAAATCTAACACTAATTTTATGCTCTTGTCTGAGACCCAGATGGCTAAGAATTCATCCTTCAACTCGTTTAATATATCCAACTATAACTTCTCTATTTTATAATTTCCGGGTCTGAAGGGTGAGTATGCTCTATGTAAAGGTAAACACTCCTATAACACGTCTCAAGAATCTTGAATCTCCTAATCTCGATGTTCTAGGTTTAAAATCTTTCTTCCTTCTACTACAATAATCTTGTGCTTCTGCTACTGTTCTCCTAACAGAACAGATTTTCATGCCTTTTTTGATTACCTTACTACTTCTCACGAGACTGTTATATCTTCTCATCCAAATACTGAGGTCCTCTATTTAAGAGATTTCAATGTACACAACACTGAATTGATTGGTTCCTCTCATACTATAGCTCTAACTTGTATTCTTTCTAAGATCTTTGAAACCCTTCTCAACTCTCACTTCTAGATCATCTGGAATCTCATTTCCTTCTTTCCGATTGCCAGTACGGCTTTCGGCGCTCGAGATCTACTGGCGATATACTTTCCTATTTAACAGATTTATGGTTTTCCGCCCTTAGGAACTACGGAAGACTTGTGTGGTGGCGCTTGACATATCCAAAGCATTTGACCGGGTATGGCAAGCTTCCCTCCTTTGGGTTTCCTTCTCTTTGCTTACTTATGTCTAGCTTTCTTTCAAATCGCTCAATGTCGGCTGTTGTTGATGGGGCGACTTCTTTTTCTGTCAATAGTGGTGTTCCTCAGGGTTCTGTTTTATCTCCTACTTTATTCCTGCTTTTCATCAATGATCTTCTCACCTGCACATCTAACTCTATCCACTCATATGCCGATGACTCGACCCTTCATTCTTCAACTCATTTCAATTCTGCTCCCTCTTTTACTTCAAGAATTGCCCTTCGCTGCGTTCCGATTCTATTCTCGCTGATCTGGATAGAATTTCAGGGTTGGGTAGTCTCAAGCTTGTGAAATTTAATTCTTTAAAAACCCAACTTCTACAAATCTCCCTCTCTAAGACACCTAACTTTCCTATCTCTTTCGACGGTTCTCTCGTCTCTCCTGTTGACAATATAAACATCCTTGGCCTTAACATAAACAAAAATGTATTGAAAACCTCAAATCACAACGGTTGCTAGGGCGGCCTCAAAGAAACTGGGAGTTCTGTTTAGACTGCGAGACTTTTTCTCTTCTCAGTTACTCCAGCTATACAAGGGTCTCATCCGCCCTTGTATGGAGTACTGCTCTCATATCTGGGGGGGCTCTGGTTTCATCCGGCTTTTGGATAGGGTCGAGTCAAAGGCCAAAAGACTTATAAACTGTCCTGTACTTTCTAGTTCACTTGACCCTCTATATTTGCGAGGCGATGTTGGTGCTTTATCCCTTTTCTATAGGTACTGTAGCGGCAAGTGCTCGAGGGAACTTACCACTCGCGTACCACCACCTTTTCGACGCCCTCGTAGCACAAGGGGTGCTGTGTCTGCACATGAGTTTTGTGTTGATATTAGTAACTCCAGACTAGTTCGCTGCGGTGCTTCTTTCTTTCCTGCCACCTCTGTTCTGTGGAATTCTCTTCCATCATCTGTGTTTCCTACTCAATTTAATTTCCCTCACTTTAAAGCCTGCGTCTGTGCTCATCTGCGTAATTTGCGTTAGATGAATTTTTGAGGCGTTCAACACCCCCTCCTTGAATAGGGTTCTGCCCGTGAGCGGCGGTGACAACTGTAAAAAAAAAAAAAATAAATAAAAGGTTCTAATAAGGAATTCCTTAAGCTAGCTGAAACCCCACAAGAATGGCATCTCTGACGGTGAACCACTTCTAGAATGCATTTAAATAGCATAACCGAGGAGCTTGCTCGCTTGACAAAAAAAAGATTCACAGAAGTGGAAGCCGCCTTATCTGCAACCCCTGGCAACAGCACTGATAGTGACGATGGTGGCTTTTCAGCAAATAAACCTACTGAAGATGAGGATATGTTAGACTCTGATAAGTTCATGACCGAAATTGCATTGACATCTCTTTCTCACCTTCAAAGAAATCACACCAAGGAACCTCATCAAAAACTGAAGAGACAGTCATCAAGGAGCAAAGATAATTCAAATTTGTAGTCTGTGAAAGAGAGATGAGGCTCTATGAAAACATGGAGATGCTGCCTACAGAAGAGAATCCTTTCTTGTGCGGTGGCATGAGAATGGGCCAAGGTTTTTTATTATTATCAGTGCTTGCCAGGCAAATAATTATCAGCACTTCCTCATCAGTCGAGAGCAAGTTAATGTAGGTAGGAATGTAAACACCCCAAAGAGGAACAGGCTCTCGCCAGATACTAGTGAAAGCCGTAATGTTTTTGAATCAATAAATTTGTGAATTTTGAATTTGAGCATTGAATGATATCTTATCTTAAAAGAGTATATTATTATGTCCTGTTTGAGTAATAGCGTTTTTTTTATTTTATCTTTTCAGCTGATTAATTGAGGTCTCTTTCTTTCATTAATTTTATTCTTTATATTGTAGCTAGTTAAAGAATCTTCTTGTAAATTGTAATCATGTTAAAACATAAAAGCTAGTGGCTAAACTTTGTTAATACTTACTGGAAAATGGAAATGGAATATTTTTTGAATAAACATAAACATAAAAAAGTTATTGATATTATATTTGCCTTTATTATTCCTTAATTAACATACTATTTTAATTTATAAATTAAATATACTGGGCAAAACCAAATATGAAATATAAATGACTGGGTGCATTGGTTGTACAGGGAATACAATCTTGAGTTGCCTAGCAGTACACAAAATGTTCTATCTTATTACTGTGTATTTATTATATTAATTAAAGTATCGGTATCGGTATCGGAACCTAAAAAAATAGAGTATCGGTATCGGCATTCCAAAGCCTTGGTGCTACTTTTTATCCTAATATATATATATATATATATATATATATATATATATATATATATATATATATATATATATATATATATATATATATATATATATATATATATATATATATAAAAATATATTATATATATTTATATATATATTTATTTATAATAATATCTGTATATATATATATATATATATATATATATAATGACAGACATTTTATATTTGTAAATAGAAATTTATTTAGAAAACATGTATAAGAAATAATAATATCAATACGTAGGAAAATGATAAAAAAAAATATTGGCAAGTTAAAAATGCCAAAAGTACTTGCAAGTACTTTGCAAATTTTCAAGTACCAAAGGTGCAAGTACAAGTACACTGGTTTTAGAAACTGCAAGTACAAGTACTTCAAAAAAGTACTTAAGTACAAGTACTTGTACTTGAACCCAGCCTGATAGTAGCAGCATATATATATATATATATATATATATATATATATATATATATATATATAAATAAGAGTATATATATATATATATATATATATATATATATATATATATATATATATTTGCAACTTAAGGAGAATTAAATCTATGTCAATATCTATATATATTATATATATATATATATATATATATATATATATATATATATATATATATATATATATATATATATATATATATATATATATATATATATATATATATATATATATATATGATATATATACACTTACTTTCACTGTATGTTTACATTCTGTGATAACTTTTTCCACCATCACCATGCAACTCCCACAAGGAGCACCACATTTCAAACGACATTTATGACCACATGTTAAAGTTCTTTGGCATTTTTGAAGGCAAAAAATCTTTTCTTCAGGTATCCCACAGTGGATGTTATTTACAGCATGTCCACATTTTAAAACTTTATTTATTTTAATAACACATGAACCACAATCTTCATAGCATTTCTTTCCACATTTATGGCCAAATTCACAATTAAGATTTTTTTCGCAAGGAAATCGACAATGATATTGTTTGTGATCTGGATCGCGTTTGACGTGACATAATTTCTCACATTGATGACCGCAATCCAGAATAACTGTGCATGGTTCTGTGCATTGATAGTATGAAATATCATCGTGACATTGTAGGTTAAGCGTATGCTTACAGTTTGGAAGATATTTGTTAACTACCGTCGGACATTTGAAATGAATTGCTGAAATGCAGCACTCCAATGAATGTGTATGACCACAAGGCAATACTTTTTCAACACGAACCATGCAATTACCACATAATTCAGAACAAAGTCTAGAACATTGATGACCTAAATTGCACAAAATTTTAGCACAAGGTTGTGTACAACGAACGTCATAATGGTAATATTCTTCAATGTCAATCTTAGATACGGTAGGATGGCAAAGAAAAGGACACTGGTGTCGACAACTAGCAAGTTTTATTGAACAAGGAAATTGGCAACCCCCTTTTGGACTTTTTTGAAGAAAGTCATCCAAAGTTTTTACTTTAATTATTTCTGAAGGATGATTGGAGCATTCAAGTTCCAGTTCAGTACCGATATTACCTCCATTAATAAGCTTTTCATTTATTTTCTTCCACAAGTCACTTGCATCTGCCATCTGACTCATGTTGCCGATAATATACAATGCGTGTTTTGCACGTGAAAGAGCAACATTAACTCTGTTATCTATTTTCATAAATCCAATTTTCTTTTCCTTATTGCTACGAACAAGTGACAATAAAATTATGTCGCTTTCCTCGCCCTGATAGTTATCTAGGATACAAACACGTACTTCTTTGCACTTCAGAAAGTCTGATCGTTTCTGTACCTGAAATTATTTAATACCAGTAAATATCATAAATTAAAAGGCACAGAATGTGTTGTGTTATTAATATATTTAAGTTTTAAGGTTCAAAAAAAAAAAAACAATAAAAATTTGTTATGTTTGAGATACGTATATATATATATATATATATATTATATATAGTATAGTATATATATATATATAGTATATATATATGGATATATATAATATATATAATATATATAGTATAGATATATATATATATATATAATATATTATAAAAAAGGGAAAGTAAGAATGTTAACAGTTGAGGAGTGGTGGAATGAAGAGGTGATGCAAGAGGTTAAAAGTAAAAAAGAGAGGCGGTTGAATGTACTAAAAGCTGATGAGATGTTTCAAAAGAAAAGATGCTTGGAATTATAATAAGAGGAAAAAAGAGATACTAAAAGTGCATACGTGAGGGAGGGAAAAGAGGTAAAATGCAATAGTGGTTAGAAGTGGAGGATGAAATGGGAACTTTACAAAGGATAGAAGCTCTCTGGAAGAAGCGCGGAAAGGTTAAACTTCAGAATAAGGGGAATTCTGTTTAGAATAATGAATAGGGATGGTGCTTTCGTAAACTGATGAAATGGATGTGAGGGGAGTGTGGGAAGAACACTTCGAAAAATCTGCAAATCATTGGCAGTAATGAAGAGGCGATAATGTGTGAATGTGTGTGGGTTTAAAGGTGCAAGAAGAATATGCGTATTTTGGGGATGAGGTACAGTAAGGAGGTAAGGGTAGAGTGAGAAACGTTTAAGAATGGCAATCTGCAGCGGTATCGATTGAAATACTGGTGAAGGATGTTCCAAGAAGCGGAGGGCGAGCGAAGATGCGTGATGATTGGATTGAAAATTGATGTGACAAAAGCGTTTATGGAAAGCATAGTTCCGAGGATTGGAGGAGAGCAGTTAACAGTACCTATATAAGGGTAAGGAGAGATAAAGGGAACTGTAGGAATATAGGGGAATTAGTTTATTGAGTGTGTAGGAAATATCTAAATATGCTGGTATTTTAGCGTCGAAAGAGGTGCGTCGCAGTGACTGGAAGGACTGATTGGTGAAAGAACAAGCGTGCTTAGTAGTGGTAGAGTGTGGGGATAAAACTTTACTTTGAAACAAAATGATTGAGAAAATGGAAGGAGAAGAAGAATAAATTGTTTTTAGGTTTATGATTTGCAACAAGCGCATGATAGGATTAATATGGAAGCTCTATGGCAGGTGTAGTGATATGTGGTTTTGGTGGTAGGCTTCTTGAATGAGATAGTTATAATAAGAATTAACATAGGTGAATAAATTTGTCGAAAGATAATTTGGTTAATATAAATAAAGCGGAGTGAGACAGGGATTGTTATGTCTTCCTTGGGTTATTTCAAAGTTGTATATAAATGGGGTTATGAAAGAATTAGAGGGTGGCAGGAAACAGGGGAATGTGTTAGAATGGTGGAGAATTGAGATAAAGAGGAGTGGAGGGTGCCCTACTGCCCTACCTATTTCATGCGGATGATTTGATTTGTGCGGTGAATCTGAAGAGTTTAAGAGGCCATTTGCGTAGAAGATTGTGGTCAGTCCTTATAATGTGTAAAAAAAGAAAAAAAAAGAGGTGTTGATAAGTATAAACGTAGATATAAAGAGTAACGCTTATGGTTGTCAGCTGAGGACAGTCCTCCGGTTTGAAGTTATACAAGATGCGTAAGCCAGCTGCAACAAGTTGTTTAGTTTTAAATATTTAGGATAATGTTGGATGAAAAGGAAACGGATGATGCAGAGTGTTATAGGAAAGTTGTGAGTTGTGAATGGCAGAAGGTTGCTGGTGCAATTAAACGTTGGTGGATGTAAGGGACTAAGTCTGAGTGCGCTAGGGCTTACAGGAGGGTATGTTGTTATCTGTTAATGTATATAGTAGTAGACTATGGTCTGGATAAGAGGTATAGATCTAAAGTACAAGTGTTCAGTATTAATGTTGCACCGAATGCCCGAAATTTTTGGAGTCCCGATACGATACAAGTACTCACAATTTTTTTCAAAACCGATACCGGAAATTTTTGCGATACCCGATACGATCACTTTTATATGCTCCTATATACATATAATATATATATATATATTATATAATATATAATATATAAGTATATTATATAGCGATATATATATATATACTATATATTATATATAATTATATATATATTATATATATATATACATTGCAGTTGTCCAACCATCTCGTCTACGAGGCAGAGCCCTATTCAAGAGGAGTTGTTGTTAAAACTTTAAAAGCGTCGTCATCTAAAGCAAATTTCGCAGATTCAGCTACAGACGCAGACATTAAAGTGAGCGGAGATTAAATTCAGGCAGGGATCACAGAAGATGGAAGAGAACTCCAGAGAACAGAGGTGACAGGAAAGAAGTGGAAGCACCGCCAGGGAATAGCCTGGAGTTATGCCAATATCAACACACAAAAAACTCATTGCGCAGAGTACATTGCACCCTTTGATTGTTGTTGCGACGGGCGTTCGTAAAGGTGGTGGTACGCGAGTGATAAAGTTCCCTCGAGCACTCGCCACTGCGTAACATATAGAAAAGAGATAAACACCAGCATCCCGCGCTCGCAAAGATAAAAGGTCAAGTGAAGTGGAAAGCTACATGAGCGTTTATAAGCCTTTTGGCCTTTGACTCGAACCCTATGCGATCAAACCGGGTGTGAAATCAAGGACGCCACCCAGATATTTGAAGCCAGTACTCCATACAAGGCGGATGAGGCCCTTGTGGTATAACTGGAGTAACTGAGAAGAGGAAAAGAAGTCTCGCAGTCGTTAAGAGAACCCTAGTTTCTTCTAAGGCGCCCTAGCAACCGTGGTGTTGATGTGAGGTTTCCAAAACTTTATGTTAAGGCCAGGATGTTTATATTGTTAGCATGAGAGACGAGGAGAACCGTTGGAAAGAGGTATGGCAAAGATTAGAAGGTGCCTTAGAGAGGGAGATTTGTAGAAGTTGGTTTTTAATAGTGATGTGACGATTAATCGTCGTCGTCATATTTTTTAGCAATCGTCATCGTCAATTTTGGCCGATTATTTGTTGCCCGATTATTTGAGCAATATTAAGAATTTTTGGATAATATTAAAATCTAAGGAATAAATATATATATATGATATATATATATATAGTATATATATATTATATATAGATATAATATATATATATATATATAGTATTATAATATAGTATATAAATATAACTATATATATATATATATATATATATATATATACTACTATATATAAGTTGTGTGGGGCCAACGGGGGAGCTCTACAGCTTTTGCCCCTCAACAAGGTTATAAGAGATATTTGTGTTTTAAACTTGTGGAATAAATCTACTATACTGGCGATAACGACGAATCCGTGTCAGAATTTCAAGTCTTGTAGGATGTATATAGAGGGGGTCACCCCCGAGGGTGGCTACGGTGATCTGGGCTTACGTGCGCGTTGGCTGCTTCTGAGCGACCGAAATTAAGCCTTAACGAGAGTAGGGCTCGAGGGCGTGATGACGTGAACATCGTCGCAGACGAGATTAGCGTCAGCGCGCGACGAGCGCGTGCGGCGCCACACACATACAACAATACACATTATTATCATTATTATTACGTCCGAAGAAGTGATCCGAAGGGATCACTTCTGAGTGGTTTTTTAAACCCTTTTGCGCTTGCGTCCGCGACTCCGAGTCCGCACAGCACTGCCCCGCACACCGCTCCGCACCGCCCCGCACCGCGCACCACGCCTCTGGCTCCGACATATATCATATATAAGTTAGAGTTATCGTATCGTGATAAAATTTGGAGTGCTGTTATGATGAGTAACCTCAGTGTATACGGAGTTCACGGCGCCAAGGGTCCACCCCCCCCGAAGGGGGACCCACCCCCCATTAAAAAAAAAATTTAATTGGTCGTATAAGGCTGAAAATTGGTGAGAGTATTCAGAGTTGAGTTTCTAGAAAAGACTTGGTATTGAATGAATCTGATGAGTTTGGTTCCGGCACCCGCGTGCTGGAAGCCGGTATACTGCAGGTGAAAACCGATTAATAAACAGGTCGAATATAACAACAATATTGGTGTGCATATATATGTTATTTGGGTCTGTAGATTTCGAAAAATAATGGTTTCAAGAAACCCATCAAGAAAAAAAAATAAATAATTAAATAAATAAATAAATAAATAAATAAATAAAATTTACTTACACTTTATGTTATATAACTTACAAAATATACGTTTTTACAGTACTTTTAAGCCAGTAAATCACCTTAAACAAACCACTATACACCACTATCCAAACCTCCTCCTGACCATCTGTGATCTATGATCTATTGATTAAGCGTCAAATTTCGAGTAGTTATTTTGGAATAAACATAACTCATAAAAATCCAAGTTCTTATATACAAAAGATCAATACAATATATCTGATGTTTGCGCTAACAAAGATTTTTTCACATTAATAAAGCTTACTTAGCATCAATCTGAACTATGAATATACCCCAACAACGACAATACCTACCCCAATTTCTTAAACAGTGTAATAAACCGACTAACATTAACAAATAGTTTCACACTTAACACCAAAGTAAATGTAACTACCTATAACATCCCAAAAACGTTAACTTTGATTCACACTTTGTCAAAGCTATGTCTCAACATACAATGTTAATTTACTTTAACATTGGTAATTTTAACAAAAACTTTAACATAACCTTGCTGTAATTACATACAGACCTAGCGAAAGTATGCTAATCGTAACAAAGTTTCAGTTATTAATAAAGTCAACATATAACATTACCAGAATAAGAAATATAATGTACAAAGGACAAACCTGACACATCCTAAGCAGAATGAAACTGCCAACATTAACAATAGATTCCACACTTTTCTCAATAGACAGTATCAGAATTAGAGACTGTTTAGTATACACACACACACACACATACACACACACACGAGCACACACACCACACACACACGCACACAACACACACACCGAACGAATAAAACAGCCATCATCATCAATGTAGTCACATAAATTCGGAACATACGAGGCGAAGTAAATTATAATTTTTAATTTCTAGCTCTTTAATTTCATTGAAAAGTTGTTTGTTTGTAATCTTAAACAATAAAACCATAAAAATATAAGTTTATTTTAAATATATTTAATTGCATCTGGATCAGTGAACATAGGATTCAAGTTGGGGTAAGCTCTATATATCTCTCAAAAGATTCAACATCCTTTGAAAGGATTGTAAGTATAAATGCCTTCAGCAAAACTACACTAAACCATTTTTTGGCGTATGACGATTCCACAGCATTCATTCTCTCATACAAAAGAGAAGTAAACTTATCCAAATGGAGTTTATTAAGCATTCCTGTATACTGTTTATACGGGAAACAGCTAATGTTTCGATGTTAAATATTATAGTTATTACACCATGTTTTATGCTATATGTATTAAGTCCTCAAGTATGTCAAAATCGTTAAGATGTGATGTTAATTCGTTTTTATTTTAAGCAATGCTGTAATTTTCATATGTTCGAACTGTGAAACCTATAACACGTACGCATGGAGGTCACACAATCGATGGGTTTCAATAGTTGGGTACATCAAGGCTTTGAATATTGTCACACGACGAGAGCACAACGTCTATTCTATTAGCACCTCTCACGTTCACCTCTGAGAGATATTTCACTACTCGTCGATCCATCAGATAACAAACACTTATCCTCTAGCCATGCCAGCTGCGATATCGATAAACTTGATGAATCCATCAGCACAAACGATATAAAGGTCTATTATTGACATCGTCTGGTAGGAATACAAGCAATGAATCGGTATCCATCCGGTTGACGATAAAATTTTTTTGACACAACGGCTGGGGAATAACGAAAGCTCCTCGTGAAAGATATCAACACCAAACACGACAGATGGAGATGAGGGAGATGTCATCGTACCAGTACAGCCAAAAAATATCCTACTGAAGGAAATCGTAATGACCGTAAAACAAACCCTTAGTAATTGTAATGAGATTCTTTCTTTCGGCCAATCAGAAGAAAGTAAACAAGAATACAAAGCACGAACGAACCATATCAGTTCAAAAGGGCATATATATTTTCGTTAGACAACAACAACAACACAAACAACAACAAACCAACAACAACACACAAAAAACAATAACATAGATCAAAAATTAAGTTCTTTATTACCAACCAACGAAATATATGCTAACGATAAAACATTGTTTCCACATTAATAAAAGCTAACATAGCATTACCAGAACTAAGAATAAAGTACAATAACAAAGTCTAACGCACCTTACCCTAGAATAAACAACTAACATTAAACAAAGTTTGCCTTACCTAACAACAGTAAAGTAACTGACACAGCATACAAAAACGTAACCTTATTCACACTTTTTTCAAGCATATCCTCTAACATACAATGTTAATGAATTTAACATTATACAACTTGATTACGAGTGAGCATTCCTAGAAGTATCTACTTTTCGGATAAAACATAGCACAAAATTGAGTTCTTTATATACTAATTCAACGAAATAATGTTAACATAACAAAGGTTTCATATTAATAAAGCTAACATAGAATCAATGAACTAAGAAAATAATGTACAACGACAAACTAACAACTTAAGCACAATAAAGGGTTGAAATTACACAAAGTTCCACAACTTAACACCTGAAAGCTTTAACTCAACATCTGCATACAAAATGTAACCTATTCATACTTTTTCCAAAAATATCTCTAACATATTAACGTTATTTTACCATTAGACACGGTAATATTTAACAAGGACTCTTATCATAATCTTTCTTCCTACCATATTACATACAGAGACGTCCAACGAAAAACGTAACATCAACAAAGTTTTATCCAAACATAACCCAAAAAATAATTTCTTTATATACTAACCATCGAAAATATGCTGACGTAACAACGTTTTTACATTTAAAATAAGACTAACATAACATTAACCGATCTAAGAGTGGGTAAGGCCTCAGCCCTTCGGGGCTGAGGCGACTAAAGCCCGCTTACACCCCCTATCGGAGGTGATCCCCCCTCCGCAGGATTCACAACCCCTTTCAGGGACGAATCCCTAGGGTTATTCTCTCAAGTCACGAGGTCATGTGTTGCTTGGATACTCTGCTTAATGAAAACTGTTTATTCGTAAATTTGGTACGTTTTGTTAAACATTTACTATGAAAATGTGGGAAATAAACACTGACTTGTTAGAGAAAATGATGAGTTTTGTAATGATATTTACTTGTTAACTGACGGAGATGTGTTAGAAACGTGAGCCTAGGTTAAGTTTTTTGCTGAGTAATGTTCGGTTTGCCCTAGACTTTTGCTAATGTCTTCGACGTCTATTCATAGGTCAAATGATGTTATACTCGAAACGATTGTTGATACTTTGATGAAGATAGATCAATCATAGTTCAAGATGGTTGGTATCTTTGATATATTGGTCACTTTGTTAAGGACTTTGTAGATAATACGTGCTTTACCTGTTCGCTAATATGTTCCCGAAAAGTGGAACACTATCGAGTATTGTATGGACCTGTTAGCTACTTTAACCTTGATCAGTGGGAATTTTTTCAGGAGATGTTGCTGATTATCTCATTACCGCTAGGTATGTTAGTTTGCATTTGTACATTATATTCCTATGTCGCGGTTATGATTTGTTAGCTTTATTGATGCTAAAACTTTGTTGGTTAAGCATATATTCGTTAGGTTGGGTATTAGAAGAACTTATTTTATATCTGTATGTTTGTCCAAAATAGATACTTGAAATACTGACGTTGAATCAATAGCTTCAATAGACACAGGTGGGTGGGGTGGGCAGGGGACTGCGGGGATTTGGGTGGCTTGATTTACTATTTATCGCCTATTAAAATCAGATAATATTATTTATTGGTCTTAATGATTAAGAATGATTAGAAAAGTTAATATACTATTTTTTTGATCAACATATGGATAAAACTTTGTTATTTGTGTTATGTTTGGGTTTATAAAACTTTGTTATGTTGCGATTATTTTTGGGGGATTATGATATTTAGAGTGGTTATGAGGAATTTTTTGTTAAATGTTACCTTGTTAATGTGAAAAATTTTGTTACGTCAGCATTATATCTTTGTCGCAGTATGATGATTATAGATAGATTTATGCTAAACTTTTGTTTAATATTTTTTACGATGTTAATGTAAAATTAACATGTTATTATTAATGTTAGAGATATGCTTTGAAAATAGTGTGAATAGGTTTATCGTTGTACGAAGTGTTAGGTACTTTTACTGTTGCTTTAAGCGCGGAAGTTGTTAAGTGTTAGGTGGGTTTATTCGTTACCGTATGGTGTTGTTTAAGCGTTTGTCGTTGCTACATTATATTTCTTAGTTCAGGTTATGTTATGTTTAGCTTTATTAATTTAAAAAAACGTTGTTACGTCAGCATATATTTCTTGAGTTCGTTAGTATATAAAGAACTTAGTTTTTGCGCTATGTTTAGGATAAAACCTTGTTATGTTTACAGTTTTTCGTGGTCTGTATGATAATTGGACAAGATTTTGATATAAATCCTTGTTAAATATTACCGCGGTTCAATGTAAAATTAACCAGTTAAATATGTTAGAGTATTATGTGTTCTGGAAAAAGCTATGAATAGGTTACATTTTGTATGGCCCAATGTTAGTTACTTTACAGGTGTTAAGTGTGGAACTTTGGTGATGTTAGCTGTTTATTAGTGCGTAAGTTGTGTTGTTTGTCGTTGTACATATTTTCTTAGTTCATATGATGCTATGTTAGCTTTATTTAATATGAAAACCATGTTATGTAACAGTATAATTCAATGGTTATATTATAAAGATACTCATTTTGTGCCTATGGTTATCCGAAGATTATACTAAATGCTACGTAAAATTCAGTTGTTAATGTAAAATAACATTGATATGTTATAGCATATGCTTGAAAAAAGTCTGTGAAATAGCTTACGTTTGTATCTCGTTGCTGTGACCTAGGTATTTACTGCTGTATAAGTATGGAACCTTTATTAATGTAGTTGTTTATTCAGCGTAAGGTGACGTTGAGGTTTGTTGTTGTACATTCTATTCTTAGTTCTGGTAATGCTTTATTTAGCTTTATTAATGTTGAAACAATGTTACGTTAGCAGTATATTCGTTGTCTGGTATTTAAAGAACTTATTTTGTGCTACTATGTTATTGTTGTGTTGTTGTCTAACGAGAAATATATACCCCTTTTGAACTGATATGGTTCGTTCGTGCTTTGTATTCTTGTGTTTACTTTCTTCTGATTGTTCGAAAGAAAGAATCTCATCATTACCTATAAGGGTGTTTACGCATACGATTTTCCGTCGTAGTTAGGACATTTGTTCCCTGCTGTACTGCGTACGATGACATACTCCCCTCATCTCCACGTCGTGTTCGTTGAATATCTTCACGAGGAGCTTCGTTATTCCCCACGTTGTGTCAATAAAATTTTATCGTCAACCGGACACAAATAGCAAAGCGATTTTAATTGGTCCGTCGTTGGCTTATGGATACCCGATACATTTGCTTGTATTCCTGCCAGAGAGTCAAAGTAATAGAACCTTCTATTTCGTTGTGCTGAGGATTCATCAAGATTATTCGATATCGCAAGCATGGCCGCCTGCATGGCTAGCGAGGATAAGTGTTTGGTTATCTGATGGATCGACGGCAAAAGTAGTGGAGAAATATCTATCAATATAGGCGTGGGACCGTGTGGATGATAATAGAATAAGGACGTTGTGCTCTCGTCGTGTTGACACTAAATTAAAACCCTATTGATATAGCGTACTATCTGGAACCCCAGTATCGATTGTAAATGTTGTACTTTCAAATTTTGTGCGTACGTGTATAGTGAATTCACAGTGTCGAACATCTGAAAATATTTTAGCTTTGATTGCATTTGCTTAAAATAAAATAAATCGAAATGCACGCATATGGTTAAAAACGTTGACATACTTGAGGGCTTAATACATATAGCACATTGGTTATTGTCATCATATGTTATTAAACTCGAAACATGTGGTTCCCGATAATATAATAGCGCAAGTATATACAGCTGCAATGAGCATTTAAGAGTACTCCACCACTGTCTCGGGGATAAGATTTTATCTCTTATGTATATGAGAGTGTGAAGTTGCTGTTGAAATCATTCAATACGCAAAAAAATAGCGAATTTTAGTGATTGCTGAAGAATCATTAATATATACTAGCATCCTTTCCATAAGGATTGTTGAATCTTATAAAGAGAGATATATAGAGGATATTACCCAACTTGGAATCCTATTTGATTCTCGGATCTAGTATAGTATTAATTTTATTTAAATTTTAAATTAAACTTATATTTTTATGTATTTATATGTTTAATGTATTTTATTTGATATAACACGCTTTTCAATGAAAATTATTATGTTATAAAATATGGAATAACTGGTGTTTTTACTTTCTCCTCGTTTTGTTCGATTTTATTGACTATCATTGATGATGATGCGCTTGTTTATTTTCGTCTGGCCGGTGTTGATATGTGTGTGTGTGTGTGTGTGTGTATGTGTGTGTGTGTGTATGTGTGTGTACGGCAAATGTTAGTTACTTTGGCTGGTGTTAAGCGTGGATCTTATTTATTTGGCAGTTTATTCTTGCTTTTAGGGATTGTGTTCAGGTTTGTCTTAGTGATAACATTATTATTCTTAGTTCTGGTAATGGTTTGTTAGCTTTATTGATGAAAACTTTGTTACGTTTAGCATACTTTCGCTGGGTCGTATGATAAGTACGACAAGGTTTATGTAAGAGTTTTGTGAAAAATTACCATGTTAATGTAAAAATTAACATTGTTATGTTTAGACAATTGCTTGGGGATCACAAAGTTGTGAGAATAAGTAACTGTGTGTATTTTGCGGATTTTATGCGGTAGTTACTTTACTGGGTGATGTTAAGTGGATTAAAACTTTGTTATATGTTAGCGGTTCTATTCCTGTTTTTCAAGATGTCGGGGTTTAGGTTGTCGTTTGTGGGGGGTTTTATATTCATAGTTCAGATGATGCCTTGTTTGCCTTTATTAATGTGAAAACTTGCTACCGTCCAGTCATATATTGTTTGATCTCTTTCGTATAAAGAACTTTGATAATATTTATGTTTATGTTTTATCCAAACATACTGCTTCGGAAATTTGCACTCTCACATCAGAGTTAGGCCACCTCCAAAAATAGATCACAGAGTTTAATGGTCTAGGACAGTATTGAGTGACTTTAACAAAGTAGATTGAGATATAAGTTTTTTGGATTTGTGATAGGTGGGTGGTTTGAGTTTTTTAGTGATTTTACTGATCTTGAGAGGGTTATGTAAAAACGTAAATTTGTAGTTAGTAAACATAAAAAGTGTAAGAAATTTTTATTTATTTTATTTATTATTTAATGGGTATTTTATATTATTTATTTTGTTCTTGATGTGTTTCTTTGAAAATCTCAATATTTATTTTATCGGAGAAACTACTACGGGATCTCCAATTTCCTTGAAGGGTTTCCAAGTAAACAACCCTACCCTAAAATAAGCATACACCAATATTGTTTGCTTATACGACTGTTTATTAACTCGGCCACCGCCTAGTGTTGTGCGTGCCGAGGCGACTTCTCGGTGCCCGGCGAGACACAACTGCCATCCACCCGCAATATCCTAATAACCCTATTCTTTGAAACCTCAGTAGAAAGAGGAATAGCGTAAAGAGATGAAAGTCAACTCCTGGGAATCCTGCTCGACCCAAATTTTCAGCTTATACCGATCAATTAAAGTTTTTTTTTAATGGGGAGGGGACGGTGGGAAGACCCAAGGCGGAAACAGTAAAACTTCGAAATAAGCTACACTGAGGTACCTTCCCAATCATATACACCACTCCAATGTATCACGGATACGATTAACGCAAATACTTATATAGATATATGTTCGGAGCCAGAGGCGCGGTGCGGGCCGCGCCGAGGCGCGGGTAGCGGAAATAAGAAGGAAAGGCAGTGCTGTGCGGAACTCGGTCCCGCCCATCAATGAGTTCAGTGCGGACGCAGGCGAGCACACAACGGGGTTAACACAACATACTCAGAAGTGAATCTCGCACCTTTCGGAAGGGATCAGCTTCTTTCGCCGTAATAATATAATTGTCATATATAATGCTGTGTAAATCGGCGCAGGTCTTCTGAGCACGCACGCGCTCGTCGCTGCGCTGCGGCGTACTCGACGTCTGCGCCGAGATCACCCGATCACGCTCGAGCCGTACTGGCTCTGTTAGGCTTAATTTCGGTTCGCTGCTCGATGCATGCCAACGCGCACGTAAGCCCAGAATCGCCGTAGCCACCTCGGGGTGACGCGGCACCCTCCCGCTAATCACTGACATCCGTGGACAGACTTGTAATTTACACGGATTCGTCCTTTTCCCATATATAGATTATATTCCAAGTTTAAAGCCAAATATCTCTTATACTTTTTTGAGAAAAAGCTGTAGGAGCTCCCGTTGGCCCCAAACTACTTATAGTATTATATATATTATATATCCTAGTATATATATGAGTACATATTGTATATGAGTGTACCGGTTATGTAAACATGTGATATTTGATCACCTATAATATTTAATATTGGTGTCAGTGTAATTATATATATTAATTTATATATATATATATTATATTTAATTAAATATATATATTTATATATTTATATTATATATATTATATATATATTATATATATCAGAGGTGTAGGCTACATTCCCTCTTACTTTATAGTCGGTATAGTATTACTCACGCTCCGTAAGCTATCGAGTTTATATACTAACTATCCATAGGAATATCTTAGTAGTTGCGACTTAGCGTTAATGGGTGCGCGCGTGAAAAGACGTCGAGGGAATAATTTATATAAGCATAGTATGTCTTAGTACGGAAATACAAATAAGAAATATCTGTAACGGTATAAATTTTGAATACATAAGGGACGCGTTCGCTCTAGCCACAGTCTCCCCTCTCATGCTCTTTGTTGTGCTCTGACAACTATCTTATATATGAAGGAACAAAATGACAGTAGGATAATTGTGATAATTGTCTCTATAGGCGTATCATCATTAAAGAATTCAATATGCTCAGCCAAATGGTTACTCGAATAAAAACTAAATGAGAAAATAATAATTCTTTCAACAAAATATTATATATATTCAAGCGCTCATATACATTGAACTAGTTTAGTTAATTTGCCTTAATTTTAGTTCTAATCACGAATTACATCTCTATCCGTCTAGAAATACATTCAGTTTTTTTAGTAATAAATCTGCCAAAACCAAATCTCAACGTCCTTTAACAATGTGGCTAACCATACGTATATAAACGATTAGGCTATCAATAACATATAATCTTAAATAATTTAGAGTGCATGTCTCTCTTCCCTCGTCATCTCTCTCATCTTACTGATACTCTCTCTCTCATAGTCTCTCTCTCATCAATCTTGCGTCGTCTCTCTCTCGTTCTTCATCTCCACTCTCACTCTCTACTTACATGCTCCTCTCATATTTTCTCCGCACAACATCTGATACGTATTATGTGCAATCCTTTAACTCTTAACCATAAAGGAATAGAAGGTTGAACTGTATTAGCTTGGGATAGTATATTTAAATGCAATAAATAATTTATCTCCTACATATTTTTATATTAGTTATTTTTATTTAAATAAAATTATATAATTATATAAAAATAATTTGGTTTTATAAAATATGTAGAAGTATATTATAGTTTTTATAAAAATTTTATAAAGATAAGTGTTATATAAAAACATTAGTTTTAATACGGACGCCTATAAAGCTCAGACAAAGCATGTGGCAGCATAAATGCCCTTTAGACTTCCTCCCACCCGGGCTATGCGTGCTACTGCTTTTAACTATTTTTGCTGCTTTATGCTTTACTGCTTTACTGCATTTCACAGTGAATTTTTGAAGCATTTTAATGTAAAAAAAAATAATAATAATAATATTTATTATAATATTAATTAATTTATAATACTATATAAATAAATAATAATAATATATAATAATGATAAAATTACTATGTTATGTTTTTTACAATTTTCTTCAATTTGAATTTATCCTTAACAAGAAGAACTATTCACATCTTCATAATATGTCTAATCTTATCTCAGATCACCATGCGTTTTCTCATTTCTAGCTGAGCTTTATATTTATTTTATTATAATAAATTATTATTAATTACTATTATTATAATTATTATTAATTATTATTATTATATGTTTATTATTAATTATTTATATTATATTATTATAATTATTATTATTTATTAATTAAATTATCATTAAATTATTATTAATTAATTATATAATTATTTATATTACTTAAATATTAAAATATAACTATTTATTATTTATGTGATATTGTTATTAAAGTAATGTTATTATAATAAACATATTAACATTATTATTAATTTGTATTCTATTATTTATAAATAATCTTTGATATGTGCATTATAAATTGTTAAGTAATTAGCAGGATTGGAATTGGATTTTACTTAATCATTTTGATTATTATATAATTATTATTATTATTATTATTTTATTTATTATATATTTTATTATATTTATTATTATTTTTATATATTATTATTATTAATTATTATATAATTATATATTATTATTATATTTATTATTTATAATTATTTATTATTATATTATTATTATTATTATATTATTATTATTAATTATTAATTATTATTATTATTATTAAATTATTATTAAATTATTATTATTATTTAAGAAATTTTATTATTAGTAATTAATTATTATTATTAATAATTATTATTAATTATTATTATTAATTATTATTATTAATTATTATTAATTATTATTATTAATTATTATTATTATAGTTATTTTAATTATTATTATTATTAATTATTTTTTATTTTTAAATTTTACTCAGTCTCCATTTATAAAAATATTATTATTATTGATTTAATTATTATTATTATTAATTATATATATTATATTATATTATATATAATTATTATTTTTATTATTATTTATTATTATTATTATTATTATTATTATTATTATTATTTATTTATTTCATATTCTTCTACTACTTTTCTTTTCCGATGCATGTCACGTACCTTACCCCCAGTCTTGGGGGAGGAAATAATGATTATTATTATTAAAATAAAAATATTATTAATATTATTATATATTATAGTATTAGTATATAATTAGTAATAAATTTAAAGTCTTTGTAAGCAACAAATGTTTATTAAAGCGATAAACCAATAGACAGAGGGTTCTTAAAGGTCCTTTTTCGCTACAAATTTTTCCATAAAGGAAATTATTATTATTATTATTATTATTATTATTATTATTATTATTATATTATATATTTATATTATTATTATTAATTATTATAATTATTTATTTTATTATAATTTATTATTTCTGTAATTAATTATTATTTAATTTATTAATTTTTATTATATATTATTATTATTATTATTATTATTATTATTAATTTAGATTATATAAACAAACATTTCTTCTATTTCGCTGAAGCTTAAATCTTAAACGTCACCCCTTCCCCGTTCCTAACACCCACCCCTTTTCAAGAACGTGATCTCTCCCTGATTTTATTTATCATTGTGTGTGTGTGTGTTAGTGTAGATGTGCGTGTGTGTATATTGATGTGCGATGTGTGTGATGTGCGTGTGTGATAGATAGTGGCGTAGTATGTGTGTGGTTGTGTGTGTGTGCAGGTAGGTAGGTAGGTGTGTGTGTAGGCGTGTGCGTTTTACTCTCTACCCATTATTTACAGTTTAATTTGGTCATTTATTTACATATTTATCGCAATGGTATCTTAATGTTTATTTTTTTTTATTAAAAAAATTTTATCATTATTGCAATTTAATTTTATATTTTACTATTCTAATTTACAAATTTTGTTTTATTTTCTTTATTTTTATTTAATTCTTTTTCTAATCACAAGTACTAATCGTATTTTAACTTTTACTAATATATATATACTATTAAATTATATTATGAATATATAATCATATTAATATAATATATATATATAATGTATACTATATAATATAATATAATATTATATATAAATATATATATATATTACATTTTGTCGAGTCTTAAGAGAATTAACAGCATAAACGATCAGTGTTTTCTACATGATATATCCTCAGAAAGATATTATATATATATTAATATATATAATATTTATAATAATATATATAATATATATATATAATAATATATATTATATATATATATATATATAATATATATATATATTATATATAATATAATAATAATATATATATATTAAATAGTATTTTATAATAAGAATTAGTATATATAATTATATATTATATTATATATTATATTTAATATATAATAGTATATAATATTATATTATATATACTATATATATATATATATGTATATTAATATCTATTAATATAAATATATTATTAGTAATAATATATATAAATTATTAATATATATAATAGATATAATATATATATATATATATATATTATAATAATATAATAATATAATTATATATATATAATATATATATAGTTTTAAATAAGTAAATATTACCATGCAATATAGATTTTACATATAGAATACAACAAATAATCAAAAATATAATAATTTAATATAATATATAATAAATATAATAAATAATTAATATAATAATAATTAATATATATAATATAATAAATAATAATATTTAATTAATATAACAAAATTCCTAATAAGTAATTAATACTAATAATTGTTAATTCTTAATGATTAATAAATAATTGAATAAATATTAATATAATAAATAAATAATAATATTATTAATTTAATAGTTATTATACTTAATAGTAATAATAATATTAATAATAATATAATTTAGTAATTAAATAATAATTAATATTAATAAAAAAATATTATAATCTTTTTACGCCTTTGAGAATATTTATTTGGGGATTAATAATACTATGAACGTGCTTCCCATTACTATTAAGTGATTCTAGCCTAACCAACTACGGGATATATCTCTTATTTTAGTCATTTTCCTTGTGTGTATTTGTGTAACAATATATATATAGTATATAATATATATATAAGTAGTATATACGGCATTAATAGATAGATATATTTATATTATATATTATATATATAGGTATATATATAAATTGGTTAAATATATAATAAATTAGATAGATATTATAATCTCAATATCTTATATATTGTATTTAAGTATTATATTATATCATATAATATATATATATATATATATTATTATAATATATTATATTTTAGTATATATATATATACATATTATATATATTATATATAATAATATATTATATTTAATATTATAATAATATATATTATTATTAATATATATATATATATTATATATATATATATAATATATTATAATATATACTCATAAATATATATATTAATTAATTTATATATATAATACTTATATATAATATATAGATATATTATATATTATATATATATTATATATATTATCTAATAATTATATATATATTATATAAGGAATAAGTAAAAAATATTTATTTAGGAAATAATTATAATGATTTAATAATATAATTATAATAATAACAATCTAGGGTAAACAATAATTTTGTTTGATACATTGTAATTTATAGACCTCTGGTATTTTGAGTGCATTGTTGTCACATATTTTTGTGACGCTGGTGTAGATTACTAAATAATGAATATGATATATTAAATGAATTGATGTGTGTTTTGTTCACACAGGAATGATTAATATATAAGTCCAGGTTTTCCTTTCTTCACTTGAGAAAACTAAAAAATTGATATAAAATAAATTATATTTGTTTTAAGTTTTGGCGTCAATTGATATGTTTTTAAATCTTTCTTTTAATATTTGTTCTTAGTCACAACTTTGAAATTTATTACAGACATTATTATATTATGGTCACAATAGAGTA